>CM049436.1:13027500-13205000 GCA_026929855.1 Poa annua
CGCACGAAAAACGAGGAAATCATGATCACGCCCGCGGAAATCTCGCCACGTCTAGTCAAATCAGAACTGAACCGGCGTCCACCACGGTCAAACAAGCGGACCCACAATGACATGTCCTGTCAAAGGTCCGCGCGCACGCCACGGTGGTCATGCATGACATCACCCAGCTGGCAAAGTAGTGGAATACAAAAGTGATAGTCGATCAGCTAATCGACTGAACCAATGACATGCAATCCTGCAAAAGTCTCTCGACTAATCATACAGCAAACGCAGCAAGTATAGTCAAGCATACTCCCATCGGGAGCGGGTAAAAATTTCTTCGACTGACATACATCAAGATCACGCAACCCTTCAAAAGGTCTATCGACTAAGCTAAAGGCAGGCATTTCGAATATTGTCAGGCACACTCCCATCGGGAGTGGGTGAAAATGTCTTCGACTGACATTTTTTCTTTTACGTTCATTAATTTGAGATTATCCTTCATTACGAGTAATAAAGCACAATCTCGGGGGCTACTCCCATCGGGAGCGCTGCCGCGCACCCGATAGATTCAAAAAGCAAAAAGGCAGTTGGTTAAGGAGACTCGCCTTAGTCAAAAGCAAAAAGGCATAAAATCAAAGAAATTCCCGAGTTGCGTCAGTCGATGACACTTCGGATGCTGCATGCATAAAATGCAAAGGTAAGACCCGCCGATCAGTCGAGCTGGGCTGAGGACCACTCCGGCAGTGCTAAGTCCTTAATTCTTTTTCCGCGTCAGCAGATGCGATGAAAATCCTGGCGGACGCGCTGGGTAGCAAAGTTAAGACTGCAGAACGAGTCAGTAAGACCTCAACGGCCTGAGTCGAATCTGTCCAGTATGTTCCAGGTTCGAGCCCGGGGACTCGAACTTGATTGAAGACTAGTAAGGTTTTGCCCAAATGTGCAGTTAGCTGGTCTCGACTTATCGAGTAAATCCAGGCCTACTAAGTCAATAATCCTTTGTCAAAAGCATAAAGTCATAGTCAAAAGACAATATGAAACATACGATACCAAACACAAACATGTGACGTGCATTGTCGAGTGAGTCCATGCCTGATTCTCCGAGTCAGCCAAGCACTCGGGGGCTAATGACGAAGATATACCAAACGGGTACCCTGTCGTGTGGGTACCTGGTGCACGTGATGACTACAGCCCAATTGTCAATAGACTGGCGAAGCCCATCAAGGAAGGCCCAAGACAAAGGTTGCTTTCCAAGTTAGTCATAGTCGGTTGTAGTTTCCATACTTGTAATCCTAGTCGGTTACGTACCCGAGACCTAGCCCCCCATATAAGGGCTGGGAGGGCGACCGATCAAGGAAGACGCCATATCAGAACCTCCAAACCCTAGCGAGACGAACTCTCGCTAGACCCTTGTAATCACCGCATATTCACAGAGCAATAACAGACAAGCAGGAAGTAGGGGTGTTACCTCAGTCGAGGGCCCTGAACCTGGGTAAATCCCGCTTGTCAGCCGTCGAGTCTACCAGCACTACGCGTTCTCTACCTCATAACTTTTGAAGGGGATCGCAGGCAGAAAACAAAAAATTTCCTACGAACGATATCCTTAAACTAGCCAGGATCTATACTATGCAGATATAGAAGTACGGCGGATATCGGAATACATACCCTTGTAGACCGAAAAGCGGGGATTACGCTCCCGCACAAGCGTTTACGACGAAGACGATGTAGCCGACCTCTAGGTCGCGAAGAACTCGGCGCGACGAAGACGATGAAGATGACCTCGAGGTCGGGTGGAGGAAGTAGGCCTCCGAGTACCGCTAGCGCAGCACCTCGCAGGGTGTTACACACATACGGTGGAGACGACGGCCTCCGAAGCTCCAGTCCAGGACGAGCAGCGGAAGACTTGGACCGGAACACCAGCAGCGCGGCAGCGGGCTATGGTGGAGAGATCCCCTCATCCTCCTCGGCGCAACTCCGACAAAGGGAATCACGTTATCGAGAGAGAATTCGGGAATTAATTGGTTGAATTAAAAGGCCAGGGGTGCCCCTCTATATAAAGGCTCCCGGGGGGAGCCAACCTTGCCAGCCAGGCAATGTGGGACTATCCCACATGCCTGGTTCGGCCAAGGCTGAGCCGCCGGCCCTAGGTGGGCCCCATTTGGCCCACCTAGGCCGGCCCTCCCCAAATCCGAAGCCCTGGGGGGACTTTCCCCCCCTCATGGGCCTTCTTTCCACCAGAAGGCCCATTTAGGGAAATCAGCCTTTAAAAATTCGAAAATAAATATATAAAATCATATTTAGACATTAATTACACTAATTAATATCAAACATATTATATATAATTTATTCTAGCTCCGAAAACTATTTCGTTGCTGCCCGATCTCCATCGGACCATTCCCGGGACGTTCCCGGTGATCTCTTTCCTTTCCGGTTGTCTTGTCGAAACCCCTTAAGTGTGTTACCCTAGCGGTTCGATATAATAACAGACATGATCGAGACTCCTCTCCGATCAATGATCAACTCGTAGGCCTGGACCCCATGAATTAACCCCTGTGATATAACGAATGACTTTCATCTATCAAACCTGGACGTCTAGTCTTAAACCTTTTGTCATATCGATACTTAGCGTGTCCGAGCATCGTTCATAGATATCTCCATACCTAGCATGAACTCGTTACCGACAACACTATCTTCTACTCGTCTATGATATTATGTCAGCTGGTGACCTAGTCACATGTTTGCAAACTCATTTGACATAATCTCACCGAGTGGGCCCTAGAGTATCCATCTGGCTATACGGACTGACAAATCCCGCTCTTGACCCCTCGTCTCAACTACCCCTTTCCGATACCCAAAAGTATCACCGTTATTGTCACACTTTATAAGATATGACGTTTGGTGCGATCAAAGTATCTTCCAGGAATAACAATAAGAGTTGGTCTCACGGTCAAAGGCGTAATGACTACGTCCTACAAATTATGGGTAAGTCCATCACATCGTTCCACCTAACGATATGACTCCATTGCCGACAGACGCCATGTCTCATGATCGGGAAACCTCGATCATCAATCGCGCAATGAAACTAGTCTTAGTAGAGGCAACTAGGGACCTGGTTGTTTATCTACCACACGTGTATTAATGTTTCCGCTTAATACAGTTATAGCATGGTATAAAACATATAATGAACAATTGGAATATGACTAATAAACTATCTTTATTAAGTGCCTCTAGGGCATATTCCCTTCAGTCTCCCACTTGCACTAGAGTAACACTTAATCTAGTTTACAACTTGGTAAAAGCTCAACACCCATAGCATCTTGGTGCATGCTTGTCTCGTGGAAGAGGAATACAGTCAACAGATCTCACACATTGAGACCTATATGTGCTTTGCAACACTTCTATGTCACCTAGTTTGACATCATCCCGCATCTTACGATGACGGTGAAATATATCCTAGTGGATGGAGTGAGACTCGAACATTCGCGTAGCATGGGCCTTAAAAGTCTAAGAGATCTATTAAGGGGACCACATACGCTCGGAAAACTGCTCAGTCCAATCACACTTGCAACTTCTGAAGTTGCCATATATTTCTATACCTATGTAGATTATGCAACAGTGCATTCATATGCGACTTCGCAAACTAACCATGTCTTTCTTCAAAATAAAGGACATCTCCTATATGAGATTTCTAGTTGTATGGGCCAGTGTAATAACTTGCATCATCGGAACCTTTTTACGGCAAGTTGTCTTTCACTCTTTCCCTTTACAAGAAAACATATATTCAGTTCTCACAGACACTGAAAAATATACTTAACGTTTGTTCATTGATCCACACAAGGATCACTCTAGAACCCGTTCTTCAACCAAGAACTTGGGTCACACTAAGTCGAGCTTTCAATCTGATAGCATCTATGTCTGATACATAGAGAATGTCGAACATCATTTGCTATCACTGAAAATGCCAAGATAAACTTAATATTTCACCTAGTCATACAAGTAAGAACCATTTTCTTTGCTTGTTCTATTCTGAAACACTTCAGAATCTTAACTTAGGAAATTTTCCGACCTAATGTTATTAAGCCCCTTACGATCTATACAATTATAGATTGGATGCCTAATACTCCTAACTTCTTTCATAGAAAATTTAATCACTTAAATAATCCTTTACACTCTACTAGAGGATCTGTGTCATTCAATATGTCGTCACATACAAAATCATGAATGACACCTAGCTCCCACTCAAATATGCCTTCCGCATATAAGATCAAGGAAAGCTACTTAGCTCCCACTCACTTCTTTGCAAATGCAAGTCTCTTCAACTATTTTGGACAACTCCAAAATCCTTTGATCACATCATCAAGGTGAAGATTCCAGCTCCGATATGCTTGCTTCAGCCCATGGATGGACAACTGAAGTTTGCATACATGTTTAGCATCCTCAGGATCACCAAACCATTATTGTACTAATTACAACTCTTTCTTAATGACACTATTAAGAAACATGGTTTCCTTATCCTTCTGTCAATTTCTCATTCGAAATTATAGTAATTGCTAAACGACCCAGAATAGATTTAGGCTTCGCCACCTGAGACAAAATCTCATTGTGGTCAACTTTTGAATCTGTCGGAACTGTTTCACGACAAATCGATCCTTATCAGTGTCTACTCTCTCATAAAATTCCATATTCTGTTAACATCCTAGATGCCATCAAGAAGATCTCCCAAGTCAATACCTGGTAATCGTACATGGATTTTATTTCGGATCATATATGACTCATAGCCATTTCTCGGACTTAGGTCTACCATCTCTTCTTCGTAGTTCGTACGTCTGTCATATTCCATTAACATGACCTTCATAACAAGATTGTCGTAACACACAGTGTGGAACACAACCTCGTATGCCTACGTTCTTAGTATGAGCTCAGAGCATCATGATCTTGTATCATCAGCTTCTTTCAAGCTGTGGTGCATGACACCGAAAACACTTTCGGTTGCGCCACTCTGATGTCTGGAGAGAAAGTTCATCAACTTTGTCTTGCTCTACTTTCTTTCTCACTTATACCCTTGGACAAGAAACTATTTCTTTCACAAGGTATATCCCGGCAACGATTTTGCCTATGTCGTGAGACATGTACCCAACTAACTCTTTAGGTACGGTACACTACAAAGATTAATCCATTTTAGGTTTGATCACATCGAAACACTAAATTGCTGAAACGACAATCCAGGCTAAAAGCCACGCCATCACTAATATGGTATTGTCTCCATGGATTTAAATGGTTTCCCTATTATCTAACGTGAGTGTTACGTTTCTACCATACAACTCTAATGATCATAATAATTCGGTAAGAGATTTATTTACCACACACTATCCGATAGGGTGCGATTACGACGTCCTAACATACCATAACACTATGGTGTTCCATGCGACGTAATTTGTGGAACTCTTCTCACAAGTCTTCCAATGACGTGCCAACATTATAACTCAAATCTTTATTTCCTCGATCTGTATCGCGGGAATTAGATTCTCTTGTTAAATTTATTTCCTACTTCATTCTGAACTTGTTTGATCGAATCAAAATTTCCAGACCAACATTCCCTGAGTGGATATTCATATATCTACTCGGAATATTCATGAAGTCTATGAAATAAACACTTCCACTTTACGTTAAAGTACTTCATTGATTCACATACACCTATATGCATGATTCTCAACAAGTTATACTCAAAACGTTCAGTGAAGTTTACGAAATAAAGATCTCCACTACCCGTCAATTACTTCATTGAACCACATACATCTATATGTATGACTATCAATAAGTTATATGCCCGTTTTCCGAAAACGGTGTCTTAGTTATTTTGCAAGTGTCAAAAGATCAAATCTAAGAACTTGTAGATCCATCCGGTATGGAGCTAATTCATTGACTATAACATTGACATGAATTAAACGGTAGTGCCACACATATGTGGTGTCTTTATTAAGTTTGTATCCTTTGGCATTAATATTATGAATGTGGGAGCTTCTACCATCTAAATTCAAATCGGCATATGATCATTACTTAATAAATATAGGACAACGAATTTGTCACTAATATATATGAACAATTGTCTCGCTAGAGGAGACACACTTATAACGATCATACTAACAGGCGATCATAAAGAATTTATTCAAATGGTAGATCTAGAGGGAGAGTGTCTATGGCCATCACAACAATTTGTCTGCCATTATCAACACGCAATGTCGCCTCATCCTTTCAAGCCACTCAAGCAGTAAACCTGGTTTTCATAAAACATGACTAGTATCAAAACTTAGTCACTACTGCGAGTACTTGCTTAGCTAAAACATTCATAACATGTATATCATATATACACCATCATCATTGATGACTTCCGGCGATCTGTTTCATCTTCTTGATACTTCCGACGTAATCAAGAACCATGAAGGTGAACGATTCTCCTTGCATGACATAGTCTATGACATAGCATTTGCACTTGGCAACGACGTCTGTCATCCAGTGATCGAGCTGAGCGAGGCGTCTCAATGTTCATCAAGTATGACCATATGTCATCAAGTATAACCAATGTTATCAAGTATGACTGCCACGTGCTCCTTCAATGTGTGTATTCTCTTCCATCTTGGTTGAGAAGACAATCAGTCAACGTACTGATAAACTTCATCAACCCAACTTTAGGGGTACCCCGAGTTTAGCGACCATCTCATATGTTCGCGATCTAATAACTCGTACCCACCGTTGGTTCTCTATGGCAGAGATCATAGCATACACTGGACTATGATGATATCATCCGCACAAAACCTGATAATCCAAATTATCTTTTGTTAGCGGAATCTCCGGGTTTATCTCCTAGCGGGTATTGTATCACAAAGAGCTAACGGTTTAAACAAGGAGTATCCTCAAGCTAAAGTATAAAACTATGAAGTTTGGACCCAACCTTTTAAGTTTCTCAATCGCAGGAATGCGCCTAATTTCAAAAGATGCTATTACAATGGTTAATATCTACAAAGGTTTGCAAAACAGACTTTGTTCATTATATTTTGAGTTCTAGTATTTTAGAAAATAACTATCCGAACTCCCACTCAAACGAACATCCCTCCTGGTCGTTTAAGCGATTACACGACCCCCATCCATTGCACAACCCCTCATCGTCAGAGCCGGCAGCACAACTTCAAGGGTAGACAATTGTCAATCACAACAACTCTGTGACTCATGCTCGACCTTTCGGCCTCCGTGTTCCGAGGCCATATCTGCATATGCTAGGCTCGCCACAATAACCTCCACGTAACGCTTGTGCAACATGGCTTACACCCACTGTATGCGAACGACGATATGTCTGACACCCGATCGTCACGGCCTGCCTCATAACGTAGAACTTTCTTGGTGGTGCTCGTTGGAGGAAGAACACTAGTGGTATTTTTGAAGGGATCATCTTATATATAACTACCGCCGCGTAACTAATATATACTAATATATAATCACACAATATAAGATGCACACAAAACATCAAATGTAATGCGATGTGATATAGTCCATTGCGCCATGGTCTTCTTGGCGCCCGCAGTTCATAAACAATTTAATAAACCTACCTTGACCATATCACATTGCCCCTGCAAAATAAAGTTAGACGCTTCTACTTTATCTTTTGCATATTTTACGTGGCTTGGGGCTGTCGTAAATAGAACCGCTTCATACCTACGAACTTATGACCACAACAACGATCCAATAATTGCATGTTTAAGCATCCCTTTCGGGCCCTCCATTGAAAATGCAAGACCAACTAAAGAGAGAGAGACAGACACCCGCCAGCCACAGATACGGTACAAGCCGTATGTCAGTAGTGGAACCAGTCTCGCGTAAGCGTACGCGTAAAGTCGGTCCGGGCCGCTTCATCAACTCGATGCCGCTGGAATCACAAGTGCACGCTAGAGGGTAGCAAATAACAGGAACGGTGCCCCCGTGCAGAACACGGGTTCTAACAGCGTACAACTATATCTACGATAGATCGGCTCTGATACCACTGAAGGGGATCGCAGGCAGAAAACAAAAAATTTCCTACGAACGATATCCTTAAACTAGCCAGGATCTATACTATGCAGATATAGAAGTACGGCGGATATCGGAATACATACCCTTGTAGACCGAAAAGCGGGGATTACGCTCCCGCACAAGCGTTGACGACGAAGACGATGTAGCCGACCTCTAGGTCGCGAAGAACTCGGCGCGACGAAGACGATGAAGATGACCTCGAGGTCGGGTGGAGGAAGTAGGCCTCCGAGTACCGCTAGCGCAGCACCTCGCAGGGTGTTACACACATACGGTGGAGACGACGGCCTCCGAAGCTCCAGTCCAGGACGAGCAGCGGAAGACTTGGACCGGAACACCAGCAGCGCGGCAGCGGGCTATGGTGGAGAGATCCCCTCATCCTCCTCGGCGCAACTCCGACAAAGGGAATCACGTTATCGAGAGAGAATTCGGGAATTAATTGGTTGAATTAAAAGGCCAGGGGTGCCCCTCTATATAAAGGCTCCCGGGGGGAGCCAACCTTGCCAGCCAGGCAATGTGGGACTATCCCACATGCCTGGTTCGGCCAAGGCTGAGCCGCCGGCCCTAGGTGGGCCCCATTTGGCCCACCTAGGCCGGCCCTCCCCAAATCCGAAGCCCTGGGGGGACTTTCCCCCCCTCATGGGCCTTCTTTCCACCAGAAGGCCCATTTAGGGAAATCAGCCTTTAAAAATTCGAAAATAAATATATAAAATCATATTTAGACATTAATTACACTAATTAATATCAAACATATTATATATAATTTATTCTAGCTCCGAAAACTATTTCGTTGCTGCCCGATCTCCATCGGACCATTCCCGGGACGTTCCCGGTGATCTCTTTCCTTTCCGGTTGTCTTGTCGAAACCCCTTAAGTGTGTTACCCTAGCGGTTCGATATAATAACAGACATGATCGAGACTCCTCTCCGATCAATGATCAACTCGTAGGCCTGGACCCCATGAATTAACCCCTGTGATATAACGAATGACTTTCATCTATCAAACCTGGACGTCTAGTCTTAAACCTTTTGTCATATCGATACTTAGCGTGTCCGAGCATCGTTCATAGATATCTCCATACCTAGCATGATCTCGTTACCGACAACACTATCTTCTACTCGTCTATGATATTATGTCAGCTGGTGACCTAGTCACATGTTTGCAAACTCATTTGACATAATCTCACCGAGTGGGCCCTAGAGTATCCATCCGGCTATACGGACTGACAAATCCCGCTCTTGACCCCTCGTCTCAACTACCCCTTTCCGATACCCAAAAGTATCACCGTTATTGTCACACTTTATAAGATATGACGTTTGGTGCGATCAAAGTATCTTCCAGGAATAACAATAAGAGTTGGTCTCACGGTCAAAGGCGTAATGACTACGTCCTACAAATTATGGGTAAGTCCATCACATCGTTCCACCTAACGATATGACTCCATTGCCGACAGACGCCATGTCTCATGATCGGGAAACCTCGATCATCAATCGCGCAATGAAACTAGTCTTAGTAGAGGCAACTAGGGACCTGGTTGTTTATCTACCACACGTGTATTAATGTTTCCGCTTAATACAGTTATAGCATGGTATAAAACATATAATGAACAATTGGAATATGACTAATAAACTATCTTTATTAAGTGCCTCTAGGGCATATTCCCTTCAACTTTAACCCTAGGCTATCGACCATGGGTATTGATGAGGCCACCCCTCGTCATAGAGCCTACTAGGGACCTGATTGTTTATCTACCACACGTGTATTAATGTTTCCGCTTAATACAGTTATAGCATGGTATAAAACATATAATGAACAATTGAGATATGACGAATAAACTATCTTTATTAAGTGCCTCTAGGGCATATCTCATTCAGTCTCCCACTTGCACTAGAGTAACACTTAATCTAGTTTACAACTTGGTAAAAGCTCAACACCCATAGCAACTTGGTGCATGCTTGTCTCGTGGAAGAGGAATACAGTCAACAGATCTCACACATTGAGACCTATATGTGCTTTGCAACACTTCTATGTCACCTAGTTTGACATCATCCCGTATCTTACGATGACGGTGAAATATATCTTAGCCGATGGAGTGAGACTCGAACCTTCGCGTAGCATGGGCCTTAAAAGTCTAAGAGATCTATTAAGGGGAACCACATATGCTCGGAAAACTGCTCAGTCCAATCATACTTGCTACTTCTGAAGTTGCCATATATTTCTATACCTATGTAGATTATGCGACAGTGCATTCATATGCGACTTCGCAAGCTAATCATGTCTTTCTTCAAAATAAAAGACATCTCCTATATGAGATTTCTAGTCGTATGGGTCAGTGTCATAACTTGCATCATCGTAACCGTTTTATGGCAAGTTGTCTTTCCACTCTTACCCTTTACCAGAAAACATATCTTCAGTTCTCACAGACACTGAAGAATATACTTAACGTTTGTTCATTGATCCACACAAGGATCACTCTAGAACCCGTTCTTCAACCAAGAACTTGGGTCACACCAAGTCGAGCATTCAGTCTGATAGAATCTATGTCTGAGGCATAGAGAATGTCGAACATCATTTTCTTTCATTAGCTATCACTGAAAATGCCAAGATAAACTTAATATTTTACCTAGTCATACAAGTAAGAACCTTTTTCTTCGCTTGTTCTATTCTGAAACACTTCAGAATCTTAACCCAGGAAAATATTCCGACCTAATGTTATTAAGCCCCTTTTGATCTATACAATTATAGATCGGATGCCTAATACTCCTAACTTCATTCATAGAAAATTTAATCACTTAAATAATCCTTTATACTTTACTAGAGGATCTGTATCATTCTCAATATGTCGTTACATATAAAATCATGAATGACACCTAGCTCCCACTCAAATATGCCTTCCACATATAAGATCAAGAAAAGCTACTTAGCTCCCACTCACTTCTTTGCAAATGCAAGTTTCTTCAACTATTTTGGACAACTCCAAAATCCTTTGATCACATCATCAAAGTGAAGATTCCAGCTCCGATATGCTTGCTTCAGCCCATGAATGGACATCTGAAGTTTGCATACATGTTTAGCATCCTCAGGATCACCAAACCATTTCATTGTACTAATTACAACTCTTTCTTAATGATACCATTAAGAAACATGGTTTCCTTATCCATCTATCAATTTCTCAATTTGAAATTATAGTAATTGCTAAACGACCCCGAATAGATTTAGACTTCGCCACTTGAGACAAAATCTCGTTGTGGTCAACTTTTGAATCTGTCGGAACTGTTTCACGACAAATCGATCCTTATCAGTGTCTACTCTCTCATAAAATTTCATATTCTATTAACAGCCTAGATGCCATCAAGAAGATCTCCCAAGTCATTACCTGGTAATCGTACATAGATTTTATCTCGGATCATATATGACTCATAGCCATTTCTCGGACTTAGGTCTACCATCTCTTCTTCGTAGTTCGTAGGTCTGTCATATTCCATTAACATGACCTTCATAACAAGATTGTTGTACCACACAGTGTGGAACACAACCTCGTACGCCTACGTTCTTAGTATGAGCTCAGAGCATCATGATCTTTATCATCAGCTTCTTTCCAGTTGAGGAGCATGACACCGGAAACACTTTCCGTTGCGCCACTCTGATGTCTGGAGAGAAAGTTCATTAACTTCGTCTTGCTCTACTTTCTTTCCACTTATAACCTTGGACAAGAAACTATTTCTTTTGCAAGGTATATTCCGGCAACGTTTTTGCCTATGTCGTGAGATATGTACCCAACTAATTCTTTAGGTACGGTACACTACAAAGATTTATCCATTTTAGGTTTGATCACATCGAAACACTAAATTGCTGAAACGACAATCTAGGCTAAAAGCCATGCCATCACTCATATGGTATTGTCTCCATGGATTTAAATGGTTTCCCTATTATCTAACGTGAATGTTATGTTTCTACCATATGACTCCAATGATCACAATAATTCGATAAGAGATTTATTTACCACACACTATCCGATAGGGTGCGATTACGACGTCCTAACATACCATAACACTATGGTGTTCCATGCGACGTAATTTGTGGAACTCTCCTCATAAATCTTGCAATGATATGCCAACGTTATAACTCAAATCTTTATTTCCTCGATCTGTATCGCAGGAATTTGATTTTCTTGTTAAATTTATTTTCCTACTTCATTCTGAACTTGTTTGATCGAATCAAAATTTCCAGACTAACATTTCCTAAGTGGATATCCATATATCTACTCGGAATATTCATGAAGTCTATGAAATAAAGACTTCCACTATACGTTAGAATACTTCATTGATTCACATACACCCATATGCATGATTCTCAACAAGTTATACTCAAAACCTTCAGGGAAGTTTACGAAATAAAGGTCTCCACTACACATTAATTACTTCATTGATCCACATACATCTATATGCATGATTATCAATAAGTTATATGCCCGCTTTCCGAAAACGGTGTCTTAAGTTATCTTGCAAGTGTCAAAAGATCAAATCTAAGAACTTGTAGATCCATCTGTATGGAGCTTGTCATTGACTATAACATTGACATGACTTAAACGGTAGTGCCACACGAATGTGGTGTCTTTATTAAGTTTGTATCCTTTGGCATTAATATTATGAATGTGAGAGCTTCTACCATCTTAATTCAAATCGGCTTATGATCATTACTTCACAAATATAGGACAAAGATTTTGTCACTAACATATATGAACAATCGTCTCGCTAGAGGAAACACACTTATAACGATCATACTAACAGGCGATCATAAAAGAATTTATTCAAATGGTAGATCTAGAGGGAGAGTGTCTATGGCCATCACAACATTTTGTCTGCCATCATCAACACACATTGTCGCCTCATCCTTCCAAGCAACTCAAGTAGTAAATCTGGTTTTCATAAAACATGACTAGTATCAAAAACTTAGTCACTACTGCGAGTACTTGCTTAGGTAAAACATTCATAACGTGTATATCATATATATACCATCATCATTGATGACTTCCCGGCGATCTGTTTCATCTTCTTGATTCTTCCAACGCAATCAAGAATCATGAAGGTGAACGATTCCCCTTGCATGACATAGTCTATGACAAATCATTTGCATCTGGCAACGTTGTCTGTCATCCAGTGATCGAGCTGAGCGAGGCGTCTCAATGTCATCAAGCATGACCAATGTCATCGAGTATGACCAGTGTCATCAAGTATGACTGCCACGTGCTCCTTCAATGTGTGTATTCTCTTCCATCTTGGTTGAGAAGAAAAACAGTCAACATACTGTTAAACTTCATCAACCCAACTTTAGGTGTATCCTGAGTTTAGCGATCATCTCATATGTTCGCGATCTAACAACTCGCACCCACCGTTAATTCTCTATGGCAGAGATCATAGCATACACTGGACTATGATGATATTATCCGCACAAAAACTTGATAATCCAAATTATCCTTTTTGTTAGCGGAATCTCCGGGTTTATCTCCTAGCGGGTATTGTATCACAAAGAGCTAATGGTTTAAACAAGGAGTATCCTCAAGCTAAAGTATAAAACTATGAAGTTTGGACCCAACCTTTTAAGTTTCTCAATCGCAGGATTGCGCCTAATTTTTAAAGAAGGCTATTACATTGTTTAACATCTACAAAGGTTTTGCAAAACATAAAGACTTTGTTCATTATAAAATAGGGTTCAAGTTTTAATAAAATAAAACTACCATAACTCCCACTCAAAACGAATATCCCTCTAATCGTTTTAGTGATTACACGACCCTAATCCATTGTGCAACCCCTCATCGTCAGAGCCGGCAACACAACTTCAAAGTTAGACATCAAAATGTCAATCACAACAACTCTGTGACTCATGCTCGACCTTTCGGTCACCATGTTCCGAGGCCATGTCTGTACATGCTAGGCTCGCCATAATAACTTTCAGCGTATACGCTTGTGCAAACATGTCTTACACCCACCATATGCGAACTATGATATGTATGACACCCGATCGTCACGGCCTGCCTCATAACGTAGAACCTTTTGGTGGTGCATGCCAAAAGGGAGAACACTAATGGTATTTTGGAGGGATCATCTTATATTATTACCGCCGTGTAACTAATATATAACTATATATATACACACAATATAAGATGCACTCAATAACATAACATCAAATGTAATGCGACGTGACATGGTCCTTGCGCCGATGGTCTCCTTCGCGCCCACAGTTTATAAACAATTTAATAAAACTACCTTGACCATATCACATTGCCCCTGCAAAATAAAGTTAGACGCGTTCTACTTTATCTTTTGCATATTTTACGTGGCTTGGGGCTGTCGTAAATAGAACCGCTTCATACCTACGAACCTATGACCACAACAACGATCAAATAGTTGAATATTTATTCATCCCTTTCGGGCCCTCCATTGAGAGAGAGACAGGCACCCGCCAGCCACACATACGGTACAAGCCGCATGTCAGTAGTGGAACCAGTCTCGCGTAAGCGTACGCGTAAAGTCGGTCTGGGCCGCTTCATCAACTCAATGCTGCCGACAGTGCAAGTGCACGCGAGAGGGTAGCAAATAAAAGAACAATGTCCCCGTGATAAACACAGGTGCAACTAGCGTACAACTATATCTACGCATAGATCGGCTCTGATACCACTGAAGGGGATCGCAGGCAGAAAACAAAAAAATTCCTAACAGCGATAACCTTAAACTAGCCAGGATCTATACTATGCAGATATAGTAATACGAAGGAGATCGGTATACATACCCTTGTAGACCGAAAAGCGGGATTACGCTCCCGCACAAGCGTTGTCGATGAAGCCGACGAAGACGAACTCGAGGTCATGTAGAGGAAGCAGACCTCCGAGCACCACTAGCGTGGCACCTCGCAGGGCTTCACACACATACGGTGAAGCCGACGACCTCCGGGCTCCGATCCAGGGACGAAGCAGCGGAAGATTTGGACCGGAAGACCAGCAGCACGGCGGTGTGCGTATGGTAGAGAGAACTTCACCTTGGCGCAACTCCAATGGAGGAATCACGTGATCAAGGAGAAGAAGAGAGAGAGAGATTGGTGTGATTAAAGGCCAGGGGGGTGCACCTATATTTATAGGAGAAAAGGGGCTGCCAGCCTTGCTGGCCGGGCGGTGTGGGACTAAACCTCACACCAGCCCGCACCCTCCTTGGTGCGCCGGCCCTAGGTGGGCCCCATGTGGCCCACCTAGGCCGGCCGAACGCCCTTGCTCCCTTGGGGGGGAAGCTTCCCCCCTCATGGGTCTTCTTTCCACCGGAAGGCCCATTTAAGGTATTCTGCCTTTAAAAATTCGAAATTAATTAAATAAAAATATATTTAACTATTAATTACATTAATTAATATTAAATACATATTATCTAATTTATTCCGGCTCCGAAAACTATTTCGTCGCTATCCGATCTCTATCGGATCTTTCCCGGGACGCTCCCGGTGTTCTCTCTTCTAGTTTCTCTTCCGGTAAACTTGTCGACTCCCCTTAAGTGTGTTACCCTAACGGTTCGAGATCTCTCAAGACATGATCGAGACGCGCTCTCTGATCAATGACTAATTCGTGGACCTTGGATACCTAGAATTAATCCCTGCGAGATAACGAATAACTTTGTCGTTCGAACCTAGACGTCTAGTCTTAAACCTTTTGCCATGGCGATACTTAGCGTGTCCGAGACTCGTTCATAGATATCACGATACCTAGCTTGATCTCGTTACCGACAACGCTATCTTCTACTCGTCCATGATATTATGTCCTGGTGACCTAGTCACACGCTTGCAAGCTTATTTGACATAATCTCACCGAGTGGGCCCTAGAGTATCTATCCTGCTATGCGGACAGGCAAATCCCGCTCTTGACCCCTCGTCTCAACATACTCCCTTCCGATACCCGAGAGGGACACCTTTATTGTCACACTATTAAGATATGACGTTTGATGCAATCAAAGTATCTTTCAGGAATAGCAATAAGAGTTGGTCTCACGGTCAAAGGCGTAATGACTACGTCCTACAAATATTGGGTATGTCCATCACGTCATTCTCCCAATGACATGACTTCATTGTCAACTGACATCAATGTCACATGATCGGGAAACCTCGATCATCGATTGCCCAATGAACTAGTTAGATAGAGGCTACTAGGGACCTGGTTGTTTATCTACCACACGTGTATTAATGTTTCCGCTTAATACAGTTATAGCATGGTATAAAACATATAATGAACAATTGAGATATGACGAATAAACTATCTTTATTAAGTGCCTCTAGGGCATATCTCCAGCTACCAAGGGATGGGTCTTCGAAAACCGTGTTCCCAGGGGCTCGACGGTGGCTTCGCATGGATCACCCGTGGAGGAAACGCGGTGACCTGTTCGATGGTGAAAACGAGTATGAAAGAGCCCCACGCCAGAGGACCGGTGATACGTCTCCAACGTATCTATAATTTCTTATGTTCCATGCTATATTATACCAAGTTATTTCATGTTTTATATGCATTTTATATAGTTTTATGCATTTTCTGGGACTAACCTATTAACAAGATGCCACAGTGCCAGTTCCCTGTTTTCTGCTGTTTTTGGTTTCAGAAAAGTACTTAAGGAAATATTCTCGGAATTGGACGATTTCATTTCAGAAGTTAGTTTTTATTTGGGAACGTTCCAGAAAACCGAAAACGAGACGAAGTGGGCGACCGAGGCGCCGTCACCAGGTCCTCGCGCGGCAGGCCCCCTGGCCGCGCGAGCACGTGGTGTGGGCCCCTCGGGGCGCCACCGACCTCGCCCTTTCGCCTACATATACCCCCCAGACCAAAAACCCTAGCACGGTGTTCATATTTTCCTCCACGGGTCCCGAGCCGCCGCCGTCGTCAACACCAATTCGGGAGAGATCAGAACTTCTCCCCGGCACCCTGCCGGGAGGGGGAATCGTCACCGGAGGCCTCTACGTCGCCATGACCGCCTCCGGACTGATGCGTGAGTAGTCTACCCTTGGACTACGGGTCCATAGCAGTACCTAGATGGTTGTCTTCTCCTCTTGTGCTATCATGTTTAGATCTTGTGAGCTGCCTATCATGATCAAGATCACCGTTATGTAATACTTCATGTTGTGTTTGCTGGGATCCGATGAATATTGAGTACGAAAGTTATTGCTTCATAATATATCATGTGTGTGCTATTTAATGATCTTGCATGCTCTCCGTTACTTGTGTATGCTCTGGCCAAGTAGATGCTTGTGACTCCAAGAGGGGGTATTTATGCTCGATAGTAGGTTCATGTCTCTATTAAATCTGGGGTGGTGACAGCTAGCTCTAAGGTTGTAGATGTACTGTTGCTACTAGGGATAAAACAGTAGTACTTTGTCTAAGGATGATGTTACTTACTTACTTTACACACAGTGCTTAAGGCGATAATTTGTTGCATGCAACTTAATACTGAAAGGGGTGCGGACGCTAACCGGAAGGTGGATTATTAGTCATAGATGCGGTTGGAACGGTCTATGTATATTGTTGTAATGCCCGAATGAATCTCACACTAGACATCATAACATTGGTATATGCATTGGTTTGCTCATCATTATTCTATCAATTGCCCAGTTGTAATTTGTTTACCCGCATGAATGTTATTATTATTTATGGAGAGACACCACTAGTGAACTGTGGACCCCGGTCCTTCTTTTAATCTGATAAACCACAAACTGCAAACCTGTTACTTTCTGCAAACAAACATCTTTCTTCCACACATACGTTTAATCCTTTGTTACAGCAAGCCGGTGAGATTGACAACCTCACCGTTAAGTTGGGGCAAAGTATCTTGATTGTGTTGTGTGCAGGTTCCACGTCACTACGTCGCAGACTTTTCTGGCGCCGTTGACACCTCGGGGGAATTCATTATTTCCTACTTGTTCGATAACCTTGGTTTCACAACCGAGGGAAACTTGCTGCTGCACTACTTCATACCTTCCTCTTGGGGTCTCCCAACAACACACCCACCGTGTGCATCAAGCAATTTTTCTGGCGCCGTTGCTGGGGAAATAAGAATTCCTTTGAAGACCTTCACACTCCTCCGTCAACTTCGTTGCCGGTGATTTGAAGATTCTTCTACGAGGGGAGTTTTTGCACTTCCAATCTTTTTATTTTGTTATTGTCTTGCTTAGTTTATTTTTATTACTGTCTTGATTGCTTAAATATCAAAAACCCAAAAAAAAAATAGTTACTTGCATTTTATTTACTTTGTTATTATCTTGTTTGCTTCTTATTGTCAAAAACACAAAAAAAATAGTTACTTGCATTTATTTTTGTATTTCGGTTTGTTATTATGTCTAGTTATTTATTTGCTATCCATGTCTACTCTCTTTGAAACAAAATCTTATTGTCTAAGTGGGTTCACGGAGGAACAGAAAAATTATTATGAGGAATATCGCTTGTCACAAAAAGGGAAATATTTATGGGAACAAATAAGTAGATTGAATTATTTTGCTAAAAACTTGTGCTCTACTTATGATGAATCATGGTGCTTTAATGAATGTTTTTGCTGTAGGAGGCATAAACACCTCCCTTTCCAATGTGATTATAATGATAATGAAATTTTGGCTTCTCATGCTAGAGGATATTATTACTTCGATAAACTTGAGCAAATTGAAGATTTTTTTGTATTTATGGGAGCTTATGAAATTATAGCTTTGCTTAAAAATCGAGATGCTCCTTATAGATCTGATACTTTTGCTATGCTTGGATATTGCCTTGAGTATTATTATGATAATCCTTATATTGCTGAATTTCTTGAGAAAAGACATCCTCAAATAGAAGAAACCGTTGTCTTGCAGGAACCTGTAGAAGAAGAAATTGCTGAACCTGAAAGCTCATTAGATGAAAAAGAGGAGGAGAGTGAAGAACAAAAGGAGGATCTACCTCCTAAAGATAGTAACTCTTTAACTCTTACATTATTTGATTGCCCTCCATGCGTGCCTAAAGAGGAAGTGTGCTATATTGATGAATGTCATGAATCTATTGAAATATCTACTTTTGATAAATTTGAAAAAGGCATGTTCCTTGACTCAACTAAAATTGAAATAACAGAAAGTAAAAATGTGCTCCCTAATGTTATATATGATAATGCTTTAGATGATGGTCCTATGCTTATCAATAATCCTCTATGTTTAGAAGTTATTACTTATTTATGTCAGGATAAAAATGATATAATTGCTGCTTATAATGGTACTCTTACTCATGAGAGTCCTACTTTGTTCTTGAATTCTCCGAATTACACCATGGAGGAGAAATTTGCTTATGTTGAGAAATACTTATGTGGTTTGCAATTGTCTCTAGTTCCAAATCTTTGTTGCAACCGTGATCTTAAACTTGATATTGATCTTAGTAACTATTTTGAAAGAGGAAAGCATGCTAATGAATTCCAAAATAAATTTGATGATCCTCTTTATGTGCCTATATTATCTAAGTTGAATGATTCTTGTGGTTATATGGTTGAATTTATTTCTACTACTGAAAATTATTATGAGAGGGGAGAATATGGTTGTAGAATTTTTCATGATACTAAAACACCTCTCTATATGCTAAAAGTTTTGAAGTTACTCTTGTTTTATCTTCCTATGCTTGTCACTTTGTTCTTTGTGAATTTATTTGTGTACAAGATTACTATGCATAGGAAGTGGGTTAGACTTAAATGTGTTTTGAATTTGCTTCTTGATGCTCCTTTTGCTTCATTTTCTATCTTCATGAGAGCATCATTAGAACTATCAAGCCTAGCTAAAAGGCATTAAAGAAAACGCTTTTGGGAGGCAACCCATTATCTTTTATTTTCAGCTTTAGTCAAGGACTTGTCCTACCTCTGTAGCAATTCATTTGTATCTTTATTTTATTGCATTGTTGTGTCAAGATAAGCCTCTAGTTGAAAGTTCATGCTAAATTTGGATTCCTGCGCAGAAACAGTTTTCTGCTGTCCACCGTTTAATTCGTAACTCCTCACAGAAAAATCCAAATAATCTGCCCTTTTTTTTGCGTAATCCTCAGATATATATGCAACTTTCATTAGTTTTGAGTTTTCTGATCTGAGCAAGTTAAGTGCCTCGAAAAAATTCGTACGGACTGTTCTGTTTTTGACAGATTCTGCCATTTATTTTGCAATGCCTCTTTTGCTATTTTGATTGGATCTTTTTATCCTATGAAGTATCAGTGGCTGTAGCTAATGTCCAGTAGCATTGGTAGCAATTGTGTTCCTACAGAATATCATAATTTTTCGTGCACTAACCCTCTAATGAAGTTTACTCTAAGTTTGGTGTGGAGGAAGTTTTCAAGGATCAAGAGAGAAGGATGATATGATGTGATCAAGAGGATAGTAAAGCCAAAGCTTGGGGATGCCCCGGTGGTTCATCCCCAACATATTTCAAGAAGACTCAAGCGTCAAAGATTGGGGATGCCCAAGGCATCCCCTTCTTCATCAACAAACTATCAGGTCCTTTGTAGTGAAACTATATTTTAATTCCGCCACTTCTTATGTGCTTTTCTTGAAGCGTCGGTTTGTTTTTGTTTTTGTTATTTTCATTCTCTGAATAAAATGGATCCTAGCATTCCTTTGTGGGAGAGAGACACGCTCCGCTTTTTCTTATGAATACTCGTATTCTTCACTTATATTTGTTGAGTATTCTTCTATGTTACTTCAATGCTTTCTAGCTCTTGTTTTTCATGCATCTCTTGCTAGAGCTGTTAGCTTTATTATATCATACTCTCATATCTCATTGTTTAATTACTTGGAGAGTTTATCTTTTAAATAAGTTGATTGGTGTTTGGTTGAGAACAGAAAATGCTAAATGTGGTAGATGGTATAAAGAAAGATATACATGCTCTTATGGATTGTTATCTTGCATGTTGTGGTGCTTGGCAATTGTTTTGAGCTCTCAAGTAGATCATGTTTAAGCTTTTACATCATGTAGTTAAAACCTATTAGTGAGGAACTACCGTAAAACTTGCTGAAATTTGGTTTGCATGTTTGGTATCTCTAAGGTCTAGATATTTTCTGGTTAAAGTGTTTGAACAACAAGGAAGACAATGTAGAGTTTTATAATGCTTGCAATATGTTTTTATATACGTCTTGTTGTCATAGTTCATACTTGTGTTTGTTTCAAACAACCTTGCTAGCCAAAGCCTTGTACTGAGAGGGAATGCTTCTCGTGCATCCATAATCCTTGAGCCAAAACCTATGCCATTTGTGTCCACCATACCTACCTACTACATGGTATTTCCTGCCATTCCAAGCAAATACTTCGTGTGCTACCTTTTATTATTCAAAACATATTATCTCTTATTTGTGTCAATGTTTATTAGCTCATGAGGAAGTATGTGGTGTTACGGATATCAACCTTGTCATTTGCTTTTAGACAGACTTTCACAACCGGACTAGTGGCATATACATCCGCTTATCCATTAACTTTGCAAAAAGAGCTGGCAAATGGGGTGCCCAGTCCCAATTAATTACAACTTTAACCGCTGCAATATCTTCACATTTTTGCCCTGATCCAATCAGTCAAGCAATGACAACAGTTTTTAACTATATGTGTAAACAAAAGAGATAAGAGGGATGATCTACCTTGCTGGTAGAAATAACGTCCTTCATGGGAGCCGCTCTTGAAAGTCTGGTTGACAAGGGGGGTAGAGTGCCCATTACCATTCGTTGACAACGACAAACACCGCTCAAAACTTACTTTTATGCTCTCTATATGATTTCAAAAACCTATAAAACTAAGAAGCTCTAGCACATGCTTGTATCCCTGCTTCCCTCTGCGAAGGGCCTATCTTTTACTTTATGTTGAGTCAGTTTACCTACTTCTTTCTATCCCCGAAGCAAACACTTGTGTCAACTGTGTGCAACAATTCTTATATGCTTACTTATTGCACTTGTTATATTTCTTTGTGTTGACAACTATCTATATGATATACATGTTCAAAAGTTGAAAGCCAATGCTGAAACTTATATCTTCCTTTGTGTTGCTTCAATGCTCTTTTGCTTAGATAATATTGCTTTATGAGTTAACTCTTATGCAAATCTTTTTTATGCTTGTTTGAAAGTACTATTCATGAAAAGTTTTACTTATATGATGTAGTTGTTTACTCCTTACCTATTTGTTAGCAAACTATAGATCATTGCCTTGAGTCACTTCATTCATAACATGAGCCTTACATTATATTATGATCAAGATTGTGTTTAAGCATGTCACTTCAGAAATTATTCTTCTTTTATCGTTCTTGCCTACTCGGGACGAGTAGAACTAAGCTTGGGGATGTTGATACGTCTCCAACGTATCTATAATTTCTTATGTTCCATGCTATATTATACCAAGTTATTACATGTTTTATATGCATTTTATATAGTTTTATGCATTTTCTGGGACTAACCTATTAACAAGATGCCACAGTGCCAGTTCCCTGTTTTCTGCTGTTTTTGGTTTCAGAAAAGTACTTAAGGAAATATTCTCGGAATTGGACGATTTCTTTTCAGAATTCAGTTTTTATTTGGGAACGTTCCAGAAAACCGAAGACGAGACGAAGTGGGCGACCGAGGCGCCGTCACCAGGTCATCGCGCGGCAGGCCCCCTGGCCGCGCAAGCACGTGGTGTGGGCCCCTCGGGGCGCCACCGACCTCGCCCTTTCGCCTACATATACCCCCAGACCAAAAACCCTAGCACGGTGTTCATATTTTCCTCCACGGGTCCCGAGCCGCCGCCGTCATCAACACCAATTCGGGAGAGATCAGAACTTCTCCCCGGCACCCTGCCGGGAGGGGGAATCGTCACCGGAGGCCTCTACGTCGCCATGACCGCCTCCGGACTGATGCGTGAGTAGTCTACCCTTGGACTACGGGTCCATAGCAGTAGCTAGATGGTTGTCTTCTCCTCTTGTGCTATCATGTTTAGATCTTGTGAGCTGCCTATCATGATCAAGATCACCGTTATGTAATACTTCATGTTGTGTTTGCTGGGATCCGATGAATATTGAGTACTAAAGTTATTGCTTCATAATATATCATGTGTGTGCTATTTAATGATCTTGCATGCTCTCCGTTACTTGTGTATGCTCTGGCCAAGTAGATGCTTGTGACTCCAAGAGGGGGTATTTATGCTCGATAGTAGGTTCATGTCTCTATTAAATCTGGGGTGGTGACAGCTAGCTCTAAGGTTGTAGATGTACTGTTGCTACTAGGGATAAAACAGTAGTACTTTGTCTAAGGATGATGTTACTTACTTACTTTACACACAGTGCTTAAGGCGATAATCTGTTGCATGCAACTTAATACTGAAAGGGGTGCGGACGCTAACCGGAAGGTGGATTATTAGTCATAGATGTGGTTGGAACGGTCTATGTATATTGTTGTAATGCCCGAATGAATCTCACACTAGACATCATAACATTGGTATATGCATTGGTTTGCTCATCATTATTCTATCAATTGCCCAGCTGTAATTTGTTTACCCGCATGAATGTTATTATTATTTATGGAGAGACACCACTAGTGAACTGTGGACCGCGGTCCTTCTTTTAATCTGATAAACCACAAACTGCAAACCTGTTACTTTCTGCAAACAAACATCTTTCTTCCACACATACGTTTAATCCTTTGTTACAGCAAGCCGGTGAGATTGACAACCTCACCGTTAAGTTGGGGCAAAGTATCTTGATTGTGTTGTGTGCAGGTTCCACGTCACTACGTCGCAGACTTTTCTGGCGCCGTTGACACCTCGGGGGAATTCATTATTTCCTACTGGTTCGATAACCTTGGTTTCACAACTGAGGGAAACTTGCTGCTGCACTACTTCATACCTTCCTCTTGGGGTCTCCCAACAACACACCCACCGTGTGCATCAACCGGCACTGAAATCGATGAGATTTTGAGAAATTGGAAGGAGTGCCCTGCGCCAGGAAAGAAGCGACCGAGGGTAGATCCCCTGATGGGTGTATGGAAAGCGAGGTATGTTTTCCATGACTTGTCGTACTGGAAGGTGCTCAAGATGCCCAAAGCCTCGACATGATGCACATTACGAAGAATGTCACGAAGAGTTTACTTGGCACTCTTTCCAACATGCCAGAGAAGTCCAAGGATGGGACGAGGGCAAGATCTGATCTAAAATGGCTTGGCATAAAGAAAGAGCTTCAGGCACCCGAGAGTGATGACGATGATGATGATGATGAGACGGAAGGGACTCAAGGTCGCCGCAAAAGGGCAAAGAAGACCTCGGTTGTGCTTCCCCCTGCCTGCTTCACTATGAGTCCGGAGGAGCTCGAGCAGTTCTACAAGTGCCTCCTAGGAGTCAAATTTCCTCACGGTTACGCGGGGAAGATCAGCAGATATCTGGACGCACGGAAGAAGATGTTCACCGGGATGAAGTCGCACGATTGTCACGTGCTGATGACGCAGATAATTCCCATTGCGATCCGAGGGATAATGGATGAGCACGTCCGAGATACGCTGATTGCTCTGTGCAACTTCTTCGACGTCATCAGCAGGAAGTCGATCGGCGTGAAGCAGCTCGACAGGCTACAGGAAGAGATCGTGTTGATACTATGCGAGCTCGAGATTTACTTCCCGCCTGCATTCTTTGATATCTGCGTGCATCTCCTTCTCCATGTCGTTGAGGACATCAAGCAGCTCGGGCCGACTTTCCTGCACTACATGATGTCGTTCAAAAGGCAGAACGGTGTCATGAAAGGATACGTTCGCAACAGGGCCCGTCCAGACGCAAGCATGGCCAAGGGCTTTCTAACCTACGAGTGCATCTCCTTCTGCCAGAATTATCTAAGCACCGAGAATCAGGATGTTGGTCTGCCCAACAGGAAGCACCTCGGCAGGCTCGGTGGATTTGGTCACCGCGAGGGCTACCGCTCACTCTTTGTCGGTGTTCATGGTTGAAAAGAAGACCTCGACAGGGCTCACCAGGTTGCGCTACAACACTTACAATTGATCGAACCTTGGGTGGAAGAGCACAAGAGCTTAATCGAGCAGAATTACATCGTCCAGGGTCGGCCGAGGAAGAATGGAGACGTATCCAGAGAGCACAACTCCACCTTCACGCGTTGGTTCAAGAAAAGACAACTAGTTGAAGCAACGAGCATAAGCCCATCTACGGAAGATGAAAAACTCACCTTCTCCTTATCACAGGGCCCCGGGCAGAACGTAAGGACCTATCAGACGTACGACATCAATGGTTACAGATTCTCCACCGAGGAAAAGGACAAGAATAGTGAATACCAAAACTCAGGAGTAACTATGCTATCCTACGGCGATGACGAGGCAACTGTCAAGGAAAGATTCTTTGGAAGGATCGAGGAGATATGGGAGTTCAACTACTGTGGAGAGTCCATGCCAATGTTCCGTGTGAGATGGGCCAAGGACGTCGTCAAAGAAGGAAGGTATTTCACCACCATGGTTATACCCGATGCCAAATCGAAGAAAGCCTCCGCGAAAAACGAGCCATGGGTACTCGCTAGCCAAGTTGAGCAATGTTTCTTCATTACCGACTCGTCAAAGCCTAGCTGTGTTGTCATGAGGAGGGGAAAGAGGAGCATCATCGGAATGGAAGGAGACGCCAACGAGGAAGACTTGGACAAGAACGGCGATCCAAAGATCGAGAAGGAATTCGACAAGTTCTTCGACATGCCGACCACTAGCAAACACACAAGGAAGACACCCCTACCTACTAAAGGTTATCCGTTCACGCGAAGAAATCACAAGGTGCCCGGCCTAAAGTATTCAACCGCGAAGAAGGGAAAGAAGAGAAGCTAGCTCTCTCGGAACCTCCCGGGACGAAGAAGACTTTTTTGGTGTATCATTTTTTGTGTGTGTGCGAGACACAAAAGCATATGTTCCGGGACGAATAAGACTTTTTTGGTGTATCATTTTGTGTGTGTGTGCGAGACACAAAAGCATATATATATGTTCTGGGACGAAGAAGACTTTTTTGGTGTATCAATTTTTGTGTGTGTGCGAGACACAAAAGCATATCTATATCTATATATATCATGACTAAAATAATGATGCACTAAAATGTGTGTCTGTTTTTTCTTTTAAATTCTGTGGCGCACCCACCCTACGGATGTTCTGTGGCGCACCCCCTAAACAATGCGCCACACAATTGTTACTTTCTGTGGCGCATCCGCTAAGGGATGCGCCACAAAATTATTTTGCACCCACTTACATGTGGGCCCCCGCGCTGCCTCTCTCTTCTAGTTCGCATACATCCCAAATTTCGCTAAGTCCCCGCGCACTCCGCTGCCACCGCGCAACCGCCGCCACCGGCCGCCCCCTGCGCCACCCCTGTTCACCGGCGTCCTCCCCTGCGCCCCGCCCCCGCCCAACCCTGCGCTGCGCCCACACGCACGGCCCCCGCGCGTGGCGCTTGGCCACGAGCCGCCGCCGACGAACCGCCTCGACCTCCCCTCCGGCGACAAGCTCTACACCGCCTCGACCTCCCCTCCGGCGACGAGCTCTACACCGCCTCGATCTTCCCTCCCTCTCCCCTCCCGACCGAGGTGCTTCTTCTCTCCCCCTCCTCCCTCCCGTGGTGCTGCACGCAAGGTGTTTGGGGAAATTCCTCGGTGGTGCTGCTCGCTGTGCTCGCTGCTGCTCACTTCTGTGCTCGCTGTTGTGCTCGCTGTTGTGCCCGCGGTGGTGGACATCATATGTTCTTTGCATATAGTCATGGTTGTCCAAATTTTCTTATCATGTATTGCACTATATATGTTCTTTGCATATGGTACAAGTTGAGCTAGATAATACCATGTTCTTTGCATATGTTCTTTGTAGTATATTCTTTTGTTGCATATTGAGGAGATCAAATAAATGATTCCAATTTGTGCTCCCACCATCGTGCCGTGTATGTGGATGTGGATGCTACCACGACTATTGTGCTCCAAACATGATTTGTGCACTGTTTGCAGGTACCCCGTGAGGCCCTTGAGTTTGCCGGAACGTTGATTAACTTCCGTTCCGGCAAATTCGGGTACTCCATATGTCCTTTTTTAGCAAAGGTTATGCCGAAATTTTTCGTGAATTTGAGCATGACTTTGCTAAAAAGGGACATATGGGGTAATGCATGTCCCGGGGTATCTTAGTACTTAATTAAGTCTATTTTTACTTATATTTGTTGTACTAATTAATGTAGTGCAAAAATGTCGGAGACCGGCCCTTCTAAGAGGTTGAGTGGCGAACAAGATGCTGGAACCGCCAAGCCCTTTTGGAGGTTGTCCCAGGAGTTGGAGGATGCCGCCAATACTAGTACTAGTGGTGGCGATCATCTGGAGGATGAGACCACAACCGATGGAGATGCTGGTGACGACCACCATGAGGAGGAGGAGGAGGAACCCGCCGATGGTATCAACCCGCCTGCTAAGAAGACTAAGAAGCCAAGGAGGGATCGGACACCGCAAGCTCTCGGCAACGTCACCGACGCCTTCACTGTGGTCACGCCAAGTGGCCTCCCAGTGGAGCCCGAGAGACTTGCGAGAGGATACGGCATGCAACTAGGGTGCATCCTCTTGGAAAGTGTGTCGATCAACACGAAGGACCTCAGAAAGGGGAATGAGGCTGTGGTCGAAACCCTCATCAAGAAGCTTCACCTACGATACACGTTCCCGGAGCCGTTCAACAAAAAGGTCGACAGTTTAGCCATCACAAAGATGAGCACCGCCTTGAGCAGCTGGAAATGCAGGGTGAAGAAGAAGATTCTAAAGGGTGAGAGCTGGGAGATGATAAAAGCCAAAGAGCCGATGCTCGACAAAGAAGAGTTCGACGCATTCAAGCTGTACACAGATACCGAGGAGTGTACCACATGGACCGAGTGGGGGAAGAATATGCGGGACATGAACATAGGTAACCACCGTTTAGGAAGCGGCGGTTACCGAGGAAAACAGCTCGTTTGGGAGAAGGAGGATGCCCAGGTTGCTAAACTGGGGAAAGAGAACCCGTGACACAAAATCACGGACGAGCAGATTAGGAACTTTGTCCGGTCCCGCTACTATCTGAACAAGAAGACCGGGGAATTCGTTACGGACGATGCAGACGTGAAGAAATTCGAGAAACATCTGGTAAGGAATTTAATTACCACGGAGCCGTATTCCTACATGCATATGGGTTCACCTTAATTTGCTTTGTCCGCAGGAGGAGGAGTTGAAGGCTGACGCTGAGGCCGGCCCGTCGTCCCAGGGCTCGACGGAGCCGTGGGACACAACTTTCAACAGGGCGATGAACGTATACAAGGAGAGGGACAAGACCGTGGCGCCGACGTCAGCAGGCCGTGTGTCCGGCTTTGGTACGAGCATGAAGTTCCTCCAGTACTACAACACGGACGGCGGCGGGACGAGAAAGGAGAGGAGGAAGCCGACTAGGGCTACAACCGAGGTCATAGAGCAAAGAAAGAAGGTGGAGTCACTGCAGCAGGAGAAAGTGGACTCCAGCAAGGTGGCCGAGTTAGTGCAGGAGGGGATCCGTAATTTATTACCCCTGGGTTCATGGAGGGGTTAGCTGCTTGGAATGCGGCAGGTCGACAGGGGCCGATACACGTGCCCAGCTACGCCGGCAGCACCTCCAGCCATAACATGTCCCCGGACCTGATGGTGACCCCGCCGCTCAACACCATGGTGGAGCCGTCGCTCCATACTGTGCCACAGGCGCCCCTTCCCGAGCCCCCCATGGAACCTCCGGCGCCAGAGAATGAGAGGCCGGCCGCCGACACCGGTGCCATTGTCTCACCATTAGAAGAGCTCAACGCAGTCGACAAGGTAACTAATTAGTTAGTCCGCGACATCTTCTATAATTAACTATGCCTTTGATGACTGCCATCTCATGCATGTGTTGACTCTCAGGACACGCCTTGCATACTCCTGCATACGGTGCGGCCCGCCGGCGAGTTGGTGGATGTTGCTAAGGCCACGCTCATACAACCAAAGAGTTGCCAAATGCACAACCAACACATGAACAACGCCGTGATGAGAATCATGTTGGATGAGGTATTGCCTCAATTCCATGACATCGACCCCCCCATGCAACCTCTGGGAGCCGACGAAGAGCCCATGGTCCTTGGAGCCTGCGTCAAGTGGCTCATGGAATGGCCGAAGACCCAAATTCGTCTTGGGGGGGGGGGGGGGGGGGTCAGGCGCAACATCGGCGCCACCTCGAAGCCGCCACAAAAGGTAATTAGGCCCTCTATCGTTCGGCCCTCGTCGAGGCCGGCACATATACCTGTTGCCAGCACCCGGAAGGAAGCGCCGGTCATCGCCACCACAAGTCGGCACCAAATACTGCTGGGAGCGTCTGCACCGCAACAAGCCAAGGACAAAGTCGTTGCACCTGATCAACTTGAAGTCATCCACGATGCTCATGATGATGATGATAATGGCGACGACGTCTATGGCTTCCTCAACACTGGCGCCTTGGATGGTTCGTACATGCCTCCTTTGGATGACGAACACTTCCGCGGCCCCCGCATTATGCCTGTTCGTCCCAATTCATGCTCGCAACGCCTGAACTTCCATGGTTTATCTCAAGACACGCCTCCGGAGGCCGGCGAACAACCTCCTCGGGTAACATTTTCAGCCCTGGCACACTCCTAAAGTCGATTCATGATGTGCAATCCCAGGCGGAGGTGAAGCAGAAGAAGCCAAGGAAGAGAAGTAGGGCAGGCGCCTCCGCGAGCCAGCCAGCTCCTAGGACTGTCCGGGATGAACAAATGGTACTACCACGGGAGGATGGCTTTCCCCGAGTTCATGAAGCTGGTAAACCAATACTGCCTCCGGACCTGCTCAATGTCACAGATGGACCCATGCTCGCTTTGCATCAGTTTATCTTGGTGCAAGAGGGCATCCTACTTACCGAGAAGCAACCAAATTACCCGGTGTTCACGGCCAAGGTGCCAAATAACTTGGACTTCGCCCATCAAGCCCCCGCGGATATATTCTTCATAGCGTACGAGGACATCTTCAAGCTGTTTCACTCTAAACGGCTGGACTATAACTTGGTCCGTCTATACGCTCTAAGTCTGGCACGGAAGATCAAGAGAGAGGCAAACCCGTTCGTCGCGGTAGTGGATCCCTACTACATGCGTGAAAGCCAGCTGATGGATTCAGCGACACGGGCCATGGCGACGGAGTACCTGGAGAAGTTCATGTTGACCAACAAGAGGAAAAACAGCATTCTTGTGCCTTTCTTTCCCGAGTAAGTACACATTCGCTCGCCGATGTAGTAACTTATGTTTTCTCATATGGTTCTTCCATTGGTGATCCTTTCCGTTGTGTTACGCAGGGACAAGTATTGCGTACTCATATCCGTAAGCCCGAGGTTGTCCCTTGCCACTTATTTGGACTTGGGGAGTACGATTAGGAAAGACTACACCAACATAAAGGGTGTTCTCGATCAGGCTCTCGAGGTGTACGCCCATAAAGGAGGCCTCTTCCATAAGGAACAGCGACTTCCCTTGCATCAAGCAGCAAGATGGCAGCATGAAGGATGCCTTCTACGCCCTCCATCACCTTAAAGGGTATGTCCGGGATGCAGAGACTACGAGGTTGCCAAACCAGCTCCGAGAATGGGCCAAATGTGCGGGGGAAATCACCGACGACGAACTTAGAGCAGACTTCCATCGCATCCAGATGCAGTTATCACAAATCATCCTCGAAGATGACATGGAAAAAGGGGGGGCCTTCCACTACGCTAGAGGTAGCTATGTATTACAAAACCGTGCCTAGCTTGCCTCACTCGCATTTCAAGTGCTTTCTTTTTTTCTTTATTATAGACTTTAACACCTAGATGAATAATTCACACTATGTATATTATTAACCGATACTTCCCTATCCATCTCCAGGTTTGCCTCAGTAGGAGATCGAAGAACGCCTAGAGATGCAGCTGGACACCAGGACGTGGACGACGAAGGACATGTACAAACCCTTCCCGGCGCTGATCAAGAAGGCTACGTGATTGTGCTATCCCGCTGATCGCCGATATGACATGATGAACTTTTGTAAGGTGTGACATGATGAACTATTTGGTCCTAGTGTAGGCGGTGACGACTTCATTTGTAACGTGTGACACATGATGAACTTTGTAGCACAACTTATGTAATAATTCGCCACTTTGTCACTATATATGTTTGTGTATCTCGGGCACTAAGTAATATGTTGTCACATATATCATTGTTTCTGTTAAGTATATCATTGTTTCTGTTATGCTTGTATAAATCCTCTCATATACCTGTATTATCGTTAATATACCTGTATTTATACAACTGGCAGGAAAAAACAATTCCTGTAACTAATTCTGTGGCGCATGGATTCATATTTCTATAGCGCACCTATTTCTGTGGCGCACAGATTATGGATGCGCCACTGCAACATTCTGTGGCGCACTGGAGGGGGTGCGCCACAGAATTTCTGGACATTTCTGTGGCGCATGGGTAAGGTGCGCCACAGAATTACAATTTAGTGGCGAGAATTCTGTGGCGCATCCCCTATTTTCCTGGGTGCGCCACAGGATCCCTAATCCATGCGCCACTGATAGGCTTCTCCCAACTAGTGCATGGTGTACAACAGGTGCTCGATAGTTAATCTAGACAGGTAAAGATACCTCCTCACACACACACGCACACAGATTAACAGACAGTACACAATGAAAAACTTTTGACAATATAACAGGTGCTCGATAGTTAATCTACACGGCCACTGAGAGCCTGCGAAATTTCATCCCACCAAATGGCCATAAAACAAATTATCTCTAGGGAAAAAATGTGTTGCGTTTCAAGCAACACGTTCACTCCACAATGAAATACGTTTGATAATATTATTCAGTTAGGTCAAGAAAAAAATGGATGAGAGACAATAAATACAGAGTTCTTTGGCATTTTGGAGTTTTAAAGCGGTCAAAAGAACGTCTTCCTTTTGCCTCTGCCATCCAAAATAAACGTTTTTCAAGTATAGATAGTATGTGATAAGAAGTACCTACACGTATATATGTACTAAATACTCTGATTTCGCTGTGGAACTTCTCAAGCGCTCAACAGATCATAGTTATTCATGTCAGTGTGTAGAAATAATAGTGAAAGTAGTAGTTCAACGTTCAAAGATCTCAGGAAACTGAAAGACGATCCCAACTCTTTGCGAAGTTAATAATTCCGACGTACCAATCGGATTTCCACTATCAACATACTTCTGAATGCAAATTGAACAAACATAGAAATCATTGGACTGCACCGTGTAATAAGAAAGTAAGAGAATTGTTTGGATTGCAGACGAATTAGGACGAACATCGTGGATTTTATTTATTAGCGAGGGGGATTACAATAGCAACACCGAGCAGGGAGTGACACAGAGTGGGGAGACGAACTATATATGACAAACAACACATACACGGTGGGGATGGATCACACACACTGACGCGCGAAGGCATGTCGCGACCGATGGACGAGGCTCACGCTGAATCGGACTCGGTCTGAGGCTGCAGGGCCTCAAGTGCATGCAGGTGAGGTCGCGAAGGCGGACGCTGGGAACTCCTCCTTGTCTGGTCCAGCCACAAACTCGAGCCTGTCTCCCTTCGCCTCGACTGCAGTAATGGGAATCCACAGAAAGAGAGCTTCACCCTGACACCGTCGAGGGACTTCAAGCTTGAATCTACGATCACACCTGAGATTTCGGTGTCGTAGCGGACGGTGTGCGACCCTGCCTTCACATGGCAAGTCGAGGGCAGGGTGACGCTGAACTGGCCATCCGCCGTGATGGTGTACCCCGTCGCCCCGAGCGGGAGCACGCCCGGAGGGAGGTCGAACGCGCGCAGCGTGGAGTAGACGTCGTCTCCTTCTCCTCCCACCGCTGCGGAGACCGCAGAGAGCACAGCGAGGACGAAGATCATAGCGCGCACTGGCGCCATAGCCTAGTTGCAGGGCTAGTACTGCTGGGTGGCGGGTTCTGAGAGTGGTGTGGTGTGGTTGTTTTGTTAGAAGGTGCGAATTAAAGCAGAAGAACTGGCTGGGTTTATATAGCGCGCGCCGTAGATGGTAGGCGTCAGGAAGCGAGCCGTGCACTCTCTCTCTCTCTCTCTCTCTCTCTCTCTCTCTCGGCGTACGTGCTGCAGGTCAGCTTCCGGTGGGTTGAACGATAATGGACCTCTCTCTGAGAGAACTCCATGAAATTCCCGTTTCTTTTTCTGGGCTGCATCGGGCTGAACGCGCTCAAGGTTCCACGCTACGATGTCTAGACCGATATATGTGGCGCCTGAAGCGTCCGCGTTCCAGCGCGAGGAACTATGATCAATAGAGTGAGACACAGAGCATCAGACTTTTTATCTTGTGATGGTTGAGGCGGAGTTTCTTTCTCATAGAAACGGCAACGCCAAAACTGGCAGGCATCTCCTCTGTCCTCTGTGCTCTCGCTAAAAGAACCAGCTGGTACGTCGCGTCTCTCCACTCCACTCACCTCTCGCTAAAAAAGCTAGGTCGCTCGCTTATCGTGAAGATGGGGCACCCTTTTCCAGCTGAGATGCAAATTTGTAAAACAGATTGGAGGATGTTCTGCTTGATTTGCTGGAATGGCAAAGCCCCTCTCCGGGTCATGGACTACAGAACTTAGTTGACAGAAAGAGAGTACAAGTAGAGAGAAAGCGGCAAACAGGTCGACAGCCGAAAGGAGCTCTCGCGACATGACCTTCTCCCAACCCTAACCGCCCCGCGCCGCCCCCTCCCCTCCTCCTTTCCCCTCCCCGCCTCTCTCGCGGCTGGTTGCCCCCCGCGCGGGCAACCGGCCGCGCCGCCGCCGGCTCACAGAGCGCCCCCCGTCCTCTCCTCCGTCGCCGTCGTCGGCGTGCGGCGCCGGGCTTGCCCCGGCCGGCGCCGGCGGCCGCGGCCCCCTGCTTCTCCCCCCTCGACGTCCTCCCTGCGCGGGGCGGCGCGGCGCCGGGTGGTGCTGTTCGGCGGCATCGGTCCAGCTATTCCGCGACGGAGGTCCGGCTCATGGCAGTGGGAGTTCCAGCGCTTGCGGGTGGTGAGCGCAACGGCGCCGCCGCCGTTGGTGGCGCGGGTTGCTTCGGCCAGGGCCTGCAGGCCCAGATCTGGGCCCGATCTGGGTCAGGGCGGGCTGGGCCCTGGTACCCGGTTTGACTGACGTACAGGCCTGTGCCGGGAGTGGCGGTGACGACGCTGCGTGTGCTGCAGCGTGGCGGTAGGAGCTTCACGGACCCATCTGGGTTGATGGGTTCGGCTAGGCCTTTGGTGTCGATCTTGGGTAGCGGCGGCGGCCTACGTGCAGCAGCGTGGCAGCGGAGACTTCACGTGCCTGGTTAGGGCCCGGCCGGGCCTACCCGGCCTGGTGTGTCTCTGCTGCCGCGTCCGGTCGGCACCCGTCGATGACGGTGGAGGACGTCCCCCAGGTGGCTGTGCTGCCGCCGCCCTCCGACTCCATGGTGGCCTGGTGTGCTCTTGTCCGCTGCGTCCGGTCTGCTACCGTCTATGGTGGTGGAGGATGTTCCCTCCCGCGTGGTTGTGGTACTACCGCTCCTTGTCTATGGTGTTTACTTTCAGTTCGGCCAGTCGTGTAGTGCTTACCGTGGTGATACGACGAAGGTGGCTTCAATTCCGTGTTGGCGTCTGTTGGTGAGTGCCAAGATGGGTGGAGCAATCCGAGAGGAGGTCATGGACTACATCCGGCAGCTATCAGAACATGATGTTTGTTACGTTACATTAATGCATGGTGCCCGTGTGGAGTGAAAAAAAAAATCAGTATTCGGTGGGGATCTCATGTCAAGCACCAGACTAATGAGTTCATTGGTACAGTTTTACAAACCAAAACCGAAGCAAAGCTCAAGCCCAAATGCAACCAGCTGGACCGCGCCACCAGAGGAGGTGATCAAGATTACCACTGATGCAGCATTTCGGAAGGATAGTAAGACATGGGGCTGAGGAGCTAAGGCTCGATCGAGACAACAATGACGTCATTATTTCTTCTAGCCATAACATGGATCTCACAATGCGACCGCAATTTTGACGAATTTGACCCTTTTTTAACTTATTTCATAAAATGAACCAAAATTTGAAATATTTCACGATCTAACCCCTTTTCACGACGCCCGACTCTGGGGCGTCATGTCAGACTACTAATTCCAGCGCCGCCACTACTTCCTACTTCCAGCGCCGCCACGACGACGACATCGCCGACCGCGCCAACAACGGCCTGGTGGAGGGCCGCCATAACACCATGGGGCGCAAGCTGTGGTGGGGCGGCCCACACCGCACCCTCCAGTGGGTCCTCGACTACATCGCCGCCGGCAACGAGCCCCGCCTCGCCATGCCGCCGCGGATCTCGTCGTGGACGCCGCAGTGGATGGGAGCCTCGAGCTCCTCCTCCTCCACGTCGTCTTCCTCCGGTGCGCGCTCGGCGCCTCCTGGTACACGCGTCGCGCCCCACTCCCTGACTCCTCCCACCCTCAACTCCGGGCACCCTGCCCCCATGCGCAGCGGCACCCTGCACATCGGCGCGCCACGCTCCTCCCAGCGCCGCGTGGCTTCTCCTCCTCGGTCTCTATTCCGGCGCCTCGTCAAACCGAAGAAGGAGCCCAAGCAGGAGCCGGCGGAGGAGGCGGAAGAGGAGTGGCCCGGCCTGAGGGAGGCGGAGGAGGCCTCCTTCAACACGGTGCAGCCGGCGCCTCCGGAATACGCCGAGGACTTGACCCTCGGCGACTTCACGGCGAAGGAGCTGGAAGTCCAGCGCGAACTCCTCGCCGAGGCGGAGTGCAAGCGCGCGGAGGAACGCCTACAGGCCGCCGCTGCCAATGCGGGCCACCGCCGCATTCCTCCTGTGGCGCCGGAGATCGAGTACTACGTACTCGACTCCGACAGCGAGGAGGACGACGAGTTCAGGTGGTCCTTGCTCCTGAGCAAGTGGAACGCCGACGACGGCGGCGCAGGCCCGAGCAAACCCCTGGCGGCGAGGACGGCTCCGACGACGGCGACTACAGCCAGATGATCCGCAACAGCCTAGGCATCAACTAGCCCTGTAAATAGCCGAATAAAATGTTTTTTAAGTTTTTAGTTTAAATTTCTACTATGTAACTCGGCGAGTTTGCGCCAATATGAATGAATTCGCCTTCTTCTAGCCGGTGTTTGTCTACCACCATTTCTTAATTTTATGGGTCGAAACCTGGGGCTGGGAACGACTGGAAAATGCGCTCCCCAGGATCCAGATTAGCGTCGTTTCCTGCCTTGGCGGCCCCAAAATAGCGTCATTTTGGGCCCTGGGGGCAAAACGAATTGAGATGCCCTAACGGCCAGGAAATTCAGCCTACTATCCATCCTTAGCACCCTCATTATACATGCCCTTATAGGGTGCTGCGTCGCACGCACCGAGCAATGGTGAATTGAATTAGTACGAACTACAAACATTGATCCGTTCCATATTACTAAACATACATTTACGTAGAAATATAAAGGGTTGTATCTAGACACTATATAAGTATAAATATATCCATATTTAAACAAAGAGAACAGTTAAGTTGAAACGGAGTGAGTACTTGCAAAGTATGTGCACGTATACATATGCTCTAAACTTGGTAATTATCACGCTATATGCTCTAATATTAGAGATATTTTGGATATTCACATGGGCCAAATGATATCTAGTTTTTTTTGTTACATTTTCCATTTAGTGGTGAGTCGCTTCCGCACACCTCTATCTTTGGTTTTTAAAAAAATAGCTCTTCAATTCTCGATTGGTCAAGTCGAGGTCAACTATGCACGTGCTCATCTAGGTAGAGCTAGCGGTTTTCCTCTTCTTGATAAACAAAACATGGCTATCTAACCACGAGTAGTATAAAAACATAGTCATAATAATCAACATAATAATCAACCTATATATGAAAGCTGAACAATTTCTCCCCTTCTCCTTCATCCTGGGCCCACATTTACTGTTCATAACTACAGAAATCTACAGTGAATTCATCCCGCACCGTTGCTTCACGATCCAACGGTCATCCAACAATCACCGCTGCTGTTTTACACAAAAACCCTTCCATTTTCCGAAACTACAACTCAGTCCCCACGTAAAAATTACCCAACCCTAGCCCCAGGACGTTAATTGTCCCCATTTTCCCACCCCTACTCCTCCCCGCCGCCGTCTCCCCAGCTCTCCTATGTAACATCCCAAAATTTTGGAATGTTTAAAAATCACTAAAAATTTAAAACTTTTATTTCATATTAAATAAAATCATCATTATCCAAGAAGATCAAATAAAAAGGTTTATTATTACTTATTCAAAAGTATTATGTTATTAATTCAATCAAGTAAACTTTATTTTCAAACTTGAGTGTTTGATTTTGAAAATGGGTTTAGAATGATTTATTTTAAACATATATATTTGTGATATTTTTCTTAATGTTATTAAGACACAAATTTCCTAATTAAGACTCTATTTTTAATTCTACAAAAAGTGTCAATTTATGTTATTTGAGAATTTTATAATTTTAAATGTATTGGAAACATGTGTAAGAATGTTTTAAGAGAAAGATCTAGATTTTACAAATTTTTAGAAATTTGTTTGAAGTCATTTGAATAAATAAAACAAAAGATATAATAGAAATAAGCAAAACAGAAAAAGAATCGGAACAAAAAAAAGAAAAAGCCAAATGGGCCGAGCCCATACTTACCAGCCGCGCGTGCAGCGCCACCGGCCCAGCTACGGCCCAGCCTCGGCCTCTCTCCTCTCACTCTCACCGACAGGTGGGGACCACCTGTCGGGGTCATCTTTCCCAACCGCCCGGTGCACCCACGACCGGAGCACGACCTCCACAAACTCGCCACGGTTCGCACGACCCGCACGCCCCCAGCCTCTCTCGCGCGGATCCCTACAAAGCACAGGAACCCCTCCCTTTTTTCCCTCTCCCCACTACCCCTATCGCGCAGCAATTCCGACGAAATTCTTCGCCGGAATCAACCTTCGGCCGCACCCGCAAGCTGCTCCGAGACGCCCGTGGCCGCGCCGCCGTCTCCCTCGACTCCGGCAACGCCTCCACGCCGCTACGGAGCGCACCGCACGACGGCGTCGCCCCCATCTACTCCGCCAACTCGCGCCGCACCTCGTCCGCGTCTTCTCGTGTCTGGGGAAGCTCCATAACGTCGACAGCGTCCACTCCCGAGTCGCCGCCGCCGTCCCTCTTCTCTTCGGCGAAGTCAGCGCCGCCGCGGTGAGACCCTTTCCCTCTCATCCGCCCGATCTAGATCGCACGGTAAAGATTAGATCACTTAACTAACCGGTACCAACCAATCACAGGGCACCACGTCACACATCCTTTTCTCGAATTAATTTCCGAATAGAATTAAATTGGTAGTTTTGCAGAAAAGCCCCTAGTGATTCAAACCACCATATCTTTTGAACCACAAAGCCAAATTTGACAAACTTTATACCAATAGAAAGCCCTCGATGTGTAGAATCTTTTAGGACTGTCCAAATTCAAATTTGACTAGTTTAAATTAATTCAAATTTGAAAAGGATGATTTGAGTAAATTTGACCTAGATTTGAGTTCACAAGTTCCAAATTTGTAAATAAAATATTTTTGAAAACCTTAGGATATCTACAATAATGCTGCACTGTTAAAAATAATTTTGAACAATGTTATTTCCATTTAAAAATCAAAAACCCTATTTGTATGTTTTAACATAGTTTAAATTCTATTAATCTTATTAAACTGTTTTTCTTTTACAAAAATGGCACAAATATTTCTGTTTTGACCAGAAGTCACAAAACTAAGCCTAGTCAACCATTCTTGAAACATAAACTTGTAAACATGTGTTCAAAACCTATTAGATGTATTAGAATTGTAAACTTTAGTTTAAATGTGTTAAACCCTTTTGACCAAATTAATGTGCGATCATTTGATCGAGACCAAACCTTAGAACCCATGGAACACCACTCTAACCTATTCAGATTTGAAATGTTCAAATTTTAATTAGACCATCCCTTGACCATAAATTACAAACCCTAAGTTCTATCACATGAATTCTTTTGGTAAATTGAATTCTGTGATTAGACTTGACCATAAAGTAAATGAACTAAAACAATTATTGATGAACACATTATTATGGTGTTTGCTTTTATGTGTTATGTGTTGGTCGAATGGTTTGTTTATTGTATTTCTCTTTCATCATATAGATTGAACGAACTGAAACGTTCTTCGTTGAAGAGAGTGTGAGAAACAACAAACTATCAAAAGGAAAGTGACGCTCATAAACCTCCTATTATTTTGATATATTGCATAGTAGTATTTTTCTGTAGTATGCATGTTAGGAATTGTGTGCAGATACTATATTATGCTATGCTCCTATTTAGTGTGTAGCCTTCCCCCACCCTGAAACGTAGTGGCACCATACATGGTAGAATGCTTAGTCAAGCAATAAAAATGTTTTGATTAGTTGGATAGTGAAAAGTAACTGAAACTAATCAATGAACTACCTGGATGCCGATTGGAGAACCATGGTGGGTGGCTACTCAGGGGGTCCATTTCTATGGTTCATGTCTATGGTAATTACCCTTGGTGGAAGCGCACAATTGTGGAAAGTCACCCAGGCTTAAAGAGATTGTAGACGCACCTTGTTTAGAAGCTTCTAGTGCAGCCACATGTCATATGGGCTCTGTCTTGATCATACATGTTGCGAGACCCCGATCCGTCGTGACCAGCAGATGTAGGGGGATGATAGGTTGGTTCGGGTCACGCGTTGTGACTCGGGGAATTGCTTCGGAAAGATCTCGTCTCGGTCTTCTCTTTTCCATTTCATAAATGGGTGACATGGACGAGGGAATGATTTGGTCTTGTGGTGAAAGTGCACACCCTCTCGAGAGTAAAAACTAAGTATACTTAGCCGTGTCCCCGGTTATGGACATTTGAGCAGCTAGACAGGGCAGATGTTGAAGATCTCCTCATCCCAATTTCTTCAATAAAATTTGATGGGTGAACATGGGTTTGGGGAGCTCACTGATGTCTATCGATGGTGCTCGTTGTGAGTAGTTTTCAAAGTGGTTCACCGATGTCTATCGGTGGTACTCTTTGTTGTCAGAGGTGTTCACTGATATCTATCAGTGATACTCTTTGTCTAAGATGAAAAGTTGTTTTATAAATGATAGGACAAAACTGGCTTTATGCAAATCAGCCTCAAACTCCACCGAGCCAAATATGCATGTAGACATAGTCTTAGTAAGTTTAGCTATAAAGTGTCATCTTGCCACCACAATTCAATTGTGCTGACCCAATATAGTTTGGGTTGCAACTCACCATTGCAGGACCCTCTGACGAAGAGTAAGGATTGATAGGGTCGCGAGTCTCCAACCAATATGCCTTGCCTCTGGCACATGATGAAGATGGAGCTCACTTTATCCATTTGCTTTCCGCTGTGTGTTTATTTCGGTTTGAGCTAGCCTTGAGCTATGCACCTTGTATCGAACCTTTTACTACTGGATCATCGTGTAAAAAAAATATTGATGCAATGTTATGGTATTTCATCTTAATCTGTGTGTGCTAGCAAGTCGATCCAGGGACTAGCACGATACACAGGAGGTCGCTTCCTTATAGTAAAAGAGGGCCTTTACATCCTACCACCTCCGGCCCGACACAGGTCTCCTCCGGTGGCAGGGAGACGGATCTCCTCGCCTCCTGCTCCTCTCTGGCCGGCGCGTCGTCCCCCTGCAGCTCCTGTTCCTCTTCACCCTCCTGCCGCCACCAACGCGCCGCCCTTTCTCTCATGCCGCCACCGCACGAGCGCTCCCTCCCTCTCTCGAGCTCCTCCCACCACGACCGCATCTCCATCGAGACGCCGCCGTCGGAGGAGACGACGATGGCAGCCAGCTGATCTGCACCGCCAGGAGGAGTGCTCCATCCCCGGACCAGGCACACCCACGGATCCTCGGTACCGGCCGACGTGCTGACCGCTGGATGCGGCGGCCAGATAACCAGACGAGCTCCCACGAACCCGATGAGGTATGCGTAATGACCCCCGTATGTAGGTCGATCTCCTCCTTCCCCAATATTTTTGAGCATGCTTTGAAGTTGGTTGTTTGTTAGATTGAGGACATCATAGCTGCTTCTGAATGATTGTTAGAAAAAGGTGCAGTATTATGAGGTTATTTGGTTGTGATTTTCATGCCTAAGAGGTACTGCAGAACTACGAAATGCAGATACTTAGGGATGGGTCTTGTGAGTTGCTTGATGGTATCAGCTGCCCGCGGAGATCTTTTTTCATTTCTGTTTAGTACGGCTTCCTAAATTGTTATCACTAAAATGATGTTTTTGTTGTTCATGACTTACAGTTGTTGCATACATGATCTTAATTTTCCCCTGCTAACAGAAGCTTTCCTTTGATTAACACTACAAGAAATATGTCAACTGGTAACCCTCAATTTTGGTCACAGAAAGGTCACTATAAGTCATTTGTGACCTTTTTGTGACCAAAACAGAAAGGTCACATACCGAGGGTCACTAATGGCAGTATGTGACCTTTTTTTCAATTGGTCATAGATCCTTTTGTGACCAATCCAATTTTTTGGTCACTACCATCCCCAGCCAGGCCACGGGGGATCCAACGTGGCAAAGCTGAGCTGGCAGCCAGGTGACGTGGCATGTGACGTGGAAAAGCTGAGCTGGCATTTATCCGACGTGGCGCGGCTGAGCTGGCATATCAGTGACCAAATTAGATGGTCACAGACAGATTGAGCCCAATCCAGTTGAGCCACCTAAATGGGCCAAGCCCAACAAGCAAGCCTTTTTAATTTTGGGCCATGGGCTTGTTAGTTTCGTTAAGTGGGTCCCACATGTCAGGTTCAGGTAAGGGTCCCTTATGTCAGGTTCTAGTGGGTCCACTATGTCAGTACTGATATGTGGTTCCCAATTTTCAGATATGGGTGTGTGGGTCTCAAATGTCAGGATCATTATTCAGATTTCAGTATACCAGTAAATCAACAACCAATATTTAATTCGAAACAGCCAGAAAACAAGTACTAATACTTCAAATAACAGTAAGATTCAATCTGTTACAATATATACACACAAACAATACAATGGGGATCACATCATAGGATCAGATCAGCAGGATTCAATATATTACATCAAATAACTGCACTTGTCAGGACTATTCTTGCCAATAGGATCAGTAAGAGGAAAACGAGGATTGTCCCAGGAATCTAACACATGCAGCTCGACACAAGTGCCCATTCTAGAACATCTTCTAGACCACTCAGAAGAGCTGGTGCATGCAAAGAACAGTAGGTCGTTAGTATAAGTTGCGCAAGTCACAGGCAATTAAGGGATGCTATATACCAAAGAACATCTGCTAGTTTCAAAATATGTGATGCATAGTGGATACAGGCAATTAAAAGATGTTATATAAGCTAATGTGGCTTAAGTATGACATGACTTGCATGTACCAACATAAGATCAATAAAAACAGAGATAATTTTGGAACCTTAAACAATGCAATAAAAGAACATCCCTTGCTCTGAACTTCCAAGTATCAACATACTACATGTCTAAACCTAGAAGCATGATCTTGGGACGGGAATCAATCGGTACCTAGTCAAGATCACCGTCACCAGATCACCACAGCAACACGCAGGCTCCAGCCTTTCATCCGGTGGCACCTGGAGAGGCGGAGAAAGTGAGAATCAAGCAAATAGGAACTAAACTTCACACCAGCATGTACAGAGTGCAGAAACACCATATTAGGAACTAAACTACACACTAGTAAATAGCAAAGAATGAGAGAAACAAGCTACAGTTCCTCCAGCTTATGGCTTACCACCACTTGTAAGCTACAGTTCCTCCAGCTTATTAAGTTAAGGGCATACCTTAACGCAAATACCACAACCAATACACAGCTCTTCGGAAATGAATGCAAGTTTCACTATTGGAATAACTTCGATGCAAAGCTTCCATGTACAACAAGACAGTAGACTGTCATAATCAATGCAACACTCAAAGCTAGGAAAAAACAGCTAGTACGTCTAACACATTATTACAATAACTTGGTGTTGCAACAGAAATAAGTAAGACAAAAACACATACTAGAATATTGATGATTGCATATAAAAGGTACAGAAATAAGTAAGACAAAAACATACTAGACACAAAAGATATTACTAATGAGCAGCGGCTCCAGGAAAAATAGCCTGGGTATTCACCCTTTTTTTTTTCTCTGAACGTAGTATATAAACTAAACATCACAACAGTAGCAATATATGAACAAAACAAACTGAAACTAATACGGCATAACGGACATAACGGTAATAGCGAAAGCAGACATCAAATAAGCCAAGACAAATACGATCATACCAATAACCAGCAACTACAATCAAACACACCTAGTTTATATACTCGACCAGAAGAAGTCAATAGATAACATAAGCTAGGCATCCGCTGAAGACAGAGGATCAACTAATAAGCCTACCTAGTACTGTACTTGACCACATCAATCAGTGTCAAACCATAAGTCCATAACAATCAGAAGTTCATGTCTAACACTAGATCATGCTCAATCGGAGAAAAAGAAAATCATGGAATCACGTGATCCTGAACATGATATACGTTATCACTAGAAACCGGCTGCATTGTAAAAATACAGACTTTCTAGACAGGGACCCTCCAAACCACTAAAATTATGATCTTCTCAATGCAGGGACAAGCAAAGTTAACAGTTCAAACATATTACAAGGCCATACACGCATCAGACCAAGCCATAACCCTAGTTATGCAAACTATACCGCAGTCATGGCATGATAGCCATACCTCAGTGTAGAGGAGAAGTGCTCACCGTGGACAGATTGTAGCCCATGACGATCTTAGTGCACCAAGATTGTGCGACAAGGCGTCGACCCACCGGGTGCAGGCGTGGGGCAGTCAGGGGCGCCGTCGCCGGAGCAGGGCGGCTGGCCTCGCATCTGCTCTGCCGACAGGGGGCGGCCGGGCGGGGCAGGGGCCAGGGGGCGGGGCGTCGCCGCGGGTGCCGGTGCGGGTGTGGGGCGGCCGGACGGGCTTGGGCAGGGGCGGGGCGCCGCCGTAACAAGTGCAACAGTAACCACACACATGAAAACATGAAGTTTACTCATTAGTATCTCATGGAACAGTGGCCACACATGAAGTTTAACAAGTGAAGCAATAACCATAAACAGGAAAACATGAAGTTTACCCATAATCCACCTCCTAAATACAGCCAGGAATAGATACAAGTTTACAGGAAAGTTCCATACAAATATAGCACTTAGGGAACAGTAGAAGTAGTAACTTATTGCAGTTGGGCAGAATTAACAAGAGAAGAAATGAACCAACTACTGACAACATCATACAGTTAACATGCACTGACTGAAGTTACAACCTAATCCAGGAAAATGGTAGGAAAATAAACAGATGATGGTAGCATTTTACCCACTTCTGGAGATAGACCTTGTTAATGTCATCAGCAAAGAGCACTTGTTAAATTAATCTCACATCTGTTAAATTCAGTTACATAATGCAAGTGAAGCTGAGCATGTTGCTCAGTCAATTACTTAAGCTACACAGAAACCCTACAGAGCAGTACTGCTACTACTACTCCTACTGTAAGCAAATGCACAAGCAATACTCCTACTCCATCACCCATCCAGATCTACTCACCAAACCGGAGACAAGCAAGAAAGAAGCGGTGGGGAGTGTGTTTTACCTGGATCCGGTACGTCGGGGAGACAGCCGAGGGCGTGTGGAGGAAGAAGCGGTGGCGGCGACGGTTGCCAGTGCCCAGGGCGTGTGGAGGAAGAAGTGGAGGGCGTTGGAGGCGAATTGAAGCGGACGAGGTAGTCCAGCGCCTCGACCCACTACCCCCCGAACCACCAGCCGCTCCAGATGGTCCGTCGCCGTCCTGGTTGCCGGAGAACCGTGGCCGGCGTGGGGAAGATCCGGCGCGAACCCTAGGTCATCCGCCGTCGCGGTCCGGCCAGCTCGACGGAGCGGCGCGCATCAAAGCACGCGCGCGCCGGCGAGCCAGCCGGCCACGACGCCATGGATGTTGGGCGGTGCAGCATCTTCGCGGGCGAAGAGCAGGAGAGGGTGGGGTGGCGCATCGCGGGAGCAGGAGAGGAGCGGGAGGAGGGGTGGTGCGGGTGGTGTGGGCGGAGGAGGCCCAGCGGAGACGCCGCCGCCGAGGAGGACGGCGACGCTGACAGCTCTCGGTGGCAATGGGATCTGGCGGCGGTGGATCTCGCGGTGGATCTCGCGGTGGGAGGCAGGAGATGGGGTGGAGCACAGGAATGAGACGGGAGGGAGCTGGCGTCTAGGGTTCGGAGGAAATCGGGGAATTTTGTGTGCCTCAGAAAATTACACAATTACCCTCCTATGTGCGGTGTGTTTTTGGATGTGGGAGGGTAGTCCAGTCATTTTTGTTGTGTGCGAAGTCATCGGAGACACTGGATCGCTACGCCCTGAACGGCTCAGATCGGCTCTTAGAGTGATCCGTGAGAAGAGTGGTTCTGTATTTTGATTGGTCCTCACAAGTGACCTTTAAAATGGTTTATAAGTGTTTAAAAAATGAAGGGGTTTGTGAAGTATCTATGAAATACTTGTCACAAAATAGGATGACACCAATATTATAAAATATTACACCACATTTTATGTATAAATAATCAAAAGTTTGTGTGTTTAAAGATTTCCATACACCTCTTCTAAAAAGACAAATTATTGCTGATTCAGTTGAAACCGGGTCAAATTTGAACTACGGATGCCTCGTAGTTTTGCTCATGATTTTTTGTAAAAATCATTTTTAGGTATAAAAGTAGATGTTTCATCAGAGATACACCAAGAGTTGCATAAAATTCCACCCCTAGATACGAACGGTCACGCCCCCCGTTTTGACCGTATTTTGAAATCGGCGCATAGAATTCAAAAAATTTAAAAAGATGTGAATCCTTCGCCAAGTGTCATCATATGTGACCTAGTTTTGAGGAAAAATAACAAACTTTGAAAACGGCCGATATTTTCAAAAAGTGTTCACAGAAATGACCTCTCATGTACGAAGATTCGTGGCTTTCAGCCTAACTGACCAATGTTATGGCGATAACCGTGACATAGTTTGTTCAAATGATCTCATATTGCGCACAAACATGCATCTTGGAATGGAGAACAATGTTGCCGAAGAAAATTTTCCTTTTCTTTGCACTAAAAAACATTTTTTATTTTCCGAGTGCGAAAAATAGGCTTTTTTGTGAAGCATCTACCAAAAATATGTTGCAAAATGGGAGATCGCCATTTTTATAAAATATTAGACCACCGTTCATGTACAAATAACCAAATAGTTGTGTCTTAAAAGCTTTCCATCCACCTCTTTCTAAAAAGACAAATTTCTGATGATTCAGTTGAAACCGGGTCAAATTTGAACTACGGGTGCCTCGTAGTTTGCTCATGATTTTTTGTAAAAATCATTTTTAGGTATAAAAGTAGATGTATCATCAGAGATACACCAAGAGTTGCACAAAATTCCACCCCTAGATACGAACGGTCACGCCCCCCGTTTTGACCGTATTTTGAAATCGACGCATAGAATTCAAAAAAATTCAAAAAGATGTGAATCCTTCGCCAAGTGTCATCACATGTGACCTAGTTTTGAGGAAAAATAACAAACTTGGAAAACGGCCGATATTTTCAAAAAGTGTTCACAGAAATGACCTCTCATGTACGAAGATTCGTGGCTTTCAGCCCAACTGACCAGTGTTATGGCGATAACCGTGACATATTTTGTTCAAATGATCTCATATTGTGCACAAACATGCATCTTGGAATGTAGAATAATGTTGCCGAAGAAAGTTTTCCATTTCTTTGCACAAAAAAACCATTTTTTATTTTCCGAGTGCGAAAAATATGTATTTTTGTGAAGCATCTACCAAAAATATGTTGCAAAATGGGAGATCACCATTTGTATAAAATATTAGACCACATTTTATGTACAAATAACCAAATTTTTGTGTGTGTAAGCCTTTTCATCCGCCTCTCGTAAAAATGACAAATATCCGCCGATTCAGCTGGAAACATGTCAAATTTGAACTACGGGTGCTTCTTACTTTGCTCATGATTTTTTTGTAAAAATCATTTTTTGCATACAAAAGTATGTACTTTATCATAGATATAACATTTTTTTTGTCAATATTCAACGCTAAATAGCAACTGTCATATCCGCCGTCTTAATCGTATTTTCAAAACCCCATGTAAAGCAATATATAAGGTTACTTGTATTTTGGAATTTTAATTTGATTAAATTTAGTCTCTAATAGTCCATAATTACAAAGTACAATTTTAGAATTTTTACAAAATTTATTTAATCGAAATTGAAGTTAAAAATCGAAAGTAATAAAAGAATAATAAAAGGAAAAAAAAAGTTGGCCGGCCCATTAGTTTGGGCCAGGCCTTTGTCCGGCAGCGTGTTGATAAAGAGGCTAAAGTTCCTTGTGTTATCACAAGTTGGATTGTAGTTCGGTGGTAGAGAGCTATTTGTTTCTACAGGAGGTCGCGGGTTCGAGTCCCCTTCCACCCATTTTTCCAAATATTAAGACTATTCACTTTGAGCGTGCAAGCGTTGTGGCGGGGCCCGCGTGTCAGTCCGGCGGGTCGGGGCGGACCCACTTGTCTGGGCGCTGTGTGACGGGACCCGCATGTCAGTCCGGCGGGGCGGGACCCACTTGTCCGAGCGTAGTGTGGCGGGACCCACATGTCATATCCACCTGTTAGATTTGTCAACGGTCAACACCTTCTGTAAACAGGCCCCACGTACTGACACGTAGTCGAGAGATAGGGACATGGTCGGACACGTAGGCGAGTTGGATTAGGTGTCAGCCAACTCACACAAATATATTAGTGCTATTAGCATTTATGACCAAACGGCGTCGTCGTGTTATGACCTTTGTAATATAGAAGGTCATAATATTTGGGGATTTCGTCCCTCTCAAATGGGTTATGACCAACTAGTTTAAAATGGTCACAAATTTGTGACAAAAAAAACTTGGTCGTTAAGACAAGGTCACTAGTTGACATATTTCTTGTAGTGTAATTAGGTCGTTAAGACAAGGTCACTAGTTGACATATTTCTTGTAGTGTAATTAGGTTGTTGTCTTGGTTTGTGGTATTAAAGTGGTCATGTTTATTTTCCAATATATGACAGAAGTTCTGGGCGTGCTGACGCGCTAAAAGATACTAAAAGTGCATCCATTCAGAATTCATCAGATTTGGGCCTCTCCAAAAGAAGCACGTATGCGAACTTTACTGTTAGAAGCTACTCACTTTTACATGTTCAATTTCCTTCCTAATGATTTGATACTTCTTGGGTGCGTTCAAAGTGTTTTTTTTTCTTCCTCACTTGGGTTTAGTCCTTTTCTATAGAAATGTTAAAGCAAACCCTGGAGTTTTACTGGAATGCACTATTGGAGGATATTGGTCTTTAGATACCAGTGCAAGTCCGACGCACCAAACCTGATGACAAGCCTGAGAATGAACCTGAAGGTCGCATTGTGGATTTTATTTATGCTTTGTAAAGCTGAACAAATACGTGTTGTCGAGTCTGATTCTCTTAGTTAGGATTATAGTTACGCATTAGCTCTTGAATTGTCCAAATAGATTGTACATATTGCATTCTCACTACCATGCTTGATTATTTACATGGTCATTAAAACATGTAACATGAGTCTACCGTAGCCCACCCAGCAAGAATGACACTTCATTTCACATATTAGCTCTTGGATTGGTCAAATAGAATTTTGTATATATTGCACTCTCACTACCATGCTTCGTTATTTATAGGGCCATTAGAATATGTAACCTGACTACCTGAGTCTAGCGTCGCCCACTTAGCAAGAAAGACACTTCATTGCAAAAATCTGAATGTGGTTATTTATATCTAATCAGAGTAGATGCTATTTTAACATAGCCATGCGCTTCTCTCTCTGCAATCTGAATGTGGTTATTTATATCAGAGTAGATGCTATTTTAACATAGGCATGCGCTTCGCTCCACCGAAGATGTAATCCCTAAGCTAATACCTCCTATCTTTGATTCGTTCATCTTGAATGCATATGTGCATTTACTAATAACTTTTAGTTTTCATGCTTCAGTGGTGTGGTCGTAAATCGATGGTAAACTCTGAATTTTTTCCATGGGAACCTTAATGCTGGACCAGCTGGATAGGAGCCATGCTGAAACCTGTGAGTACATTTTTGTTCTACCATGTTCTGATATCTACAGCTGAATAAAGTAGAAGCGATTTGTGCTTCCACCGGTTTTTCTTCTTATTACGACTTTCTATATTGAGAAATAGGTATATGTGGTATTTTTAGCCGAATTAGTTTAACCTTACTTTCAACAGGATCATACTACTATTGTGTGCGGAGAAAAAAAGAAAAGAACCACCAACAGGAAGCAAACCAACTAAAAAAGGGTCTGTTTCCATTTTTAAACCATCAGAGTTCATTGCTGCCTAAAAAGTACTAACAATTTGATTGTTTATTGTTTCCCTTATAGCACAAACGATGCTGCCAAAGGACCAAACAAAGCTCTCTTTCAGACTGACAAATAATCCCACAGTATACAAGTAACACTTCAGACTTAGCATGCTATTTTCGTTGCTTTAATATATTTCAGGCTAAGATGATTGACGCATGAGCTTTGCCAGTTAACAACTGTGAAGACAATTACAGAGTTGCTCGCCGAACGAATAACTTTAGTTATTTTTATCGTCGTCCTCTAAAAATGCTGCGACAATACCTCCATCTCATGTTGCCACTTCTACTTATTCCTTTATAATTAGAGCAAGTGACCGTACCTACTAAACGTTTACCACCCTGTGTACTTATGAATGCGTTCCTGTATAATTAGAGCAAGTGACCGTACCTACTACCTCACGGTACATTATATCCCTTACTGTTTCTTTGTAACCTTGACATTGCTATATATTCAAACATGTTCTTATATTGTTCTATTCTAACTCTGGCAGGATATCATTCAACCAATGTCTCACGATGCCTATCCCGTGGGTGTCTTTGTCAGTTCAATGATCACTGTTTCGGCCTTGCATCGGTTGCAAAACTTGCTCTTAGTATTGATGTCATCTTCTAGCCTTTCTTTGGAGATTATGTGTGACATTCATGTAAGCAAATCCTATCTTACAGTCGATTCAGTTATAGGTAAATCTGATGACTCATAACATAGTCGGCAGAAGACACTTGAGCCTAGATGGTACAACACTCTAAATCGAGGGATATTTCACTACCAACCCGCAATATCTAGCTTTCTCCACTAACTGATGCATTTTGGCAGGAAGATGATACATTATCGCGCTATATACTGAAGTTTTGTGTGCTACAAGTATGCAAGCTGAATTTCATGATGTAATGATGTATACTAGCATGATTTTGATTGAGATGAATTCATGTACGTCTCTTATATTCAGACTTGCTGATAGGCATGAAAAAATCTTTATGTTTGCTGCTTTCTACTTTATGTTCTGTATGAATTCGTCTTCGCACGATTAAGCTATGAGGGCGGCGTAAAAGAATTCTGAGTTATATGTGTCTGCATATCCCGGATTGTTTTAATTGCTCTAGTACTGAAATGCCCTTCTCTTTGCCTTACTGATATTTCCCAGTGCGTTTGTTCTATGGTATGACAATCAATAACAACTAAGGGGAGATTTTGTCCAGAGTTTGTGTTTACCTCCGTAAATCTATGTTTTCCACATGGCCAGCTCTAAGTGGCTATGTCATGTGTGGCTTCCTGTCAAGGGCTTAAATTCCTAATTGAGGATGATCTTGCTGTTCCAACAACTGAGTCGACTGTCTTCAAGAAGTTATTGACCTCTGTTCTTCTATCAAGTATGATTTTGTTATTCTTCTTCTCTAGATTATTTACTCACTTGCATGTACAACCTGACTGTCTCTTTTTTTCATTCATACAGCTATGGCTGCTTTGGTTTTCTTCCCTACAACTAGCGGTTTATTAAAAACATGAAGCTACAACGCCTGCCAATAGTACGAAATATGAATTTGAGCTCAAACCTGCACTATTTGTTTTTACTTTCTATTTTGGTACTCAATACTATCAGGTCTACCTTTTCAGCACTTCCCAGTGTAGCAAATGATGTAGTATGGAGTGCTCATGAGTTATGTTAAATACAACCAGACTGCTGTAAACATATAATCCTTTTCTGCTAGCGTTTCCTTGGCTTTACAGTTTTGATTCTGGTATTTGTTGTGAATGAGATTGTACCTCTGTTTTTGACAACCAGTGTATTAGCAATCACACTCTGTATCTAGAGGCTCAACAACAATGAAATCGTTGTTATCTTGTCAGATAACGAGAATAACAAAAACTTCACTTAGTAGACTTATGTTCAGGAGCCTATCATGTACCTTTTGTTGCATCCTGCAAGGACGATAACATTACTACCACCTTTCCCCTCTGTAACCGTTGATAATACTTCTTCTAATTCTTAAATACATTCACTTAATGCTTTAACATTTTACTATTTTATCTAATCATCCTTGATGTTGGCATTCAATTTGAGTTTTTTCTTAATTTTGTAGACTGTCACCTAAGTGTCTGCAAGATTCAGTTACTACATAGAGGTTCCAGATTAAAGTTAGTTAATGTACTATTGTCGTCCTTTACATTTTCTTCAAATGCACTAATAGTGCTCTGTTTAATCTACCAATCAGCTTGAGATTACCATTGGGTATTCCTAATGGTGATCCTCAAGAAACAGTGCACCATTCTGCAACACCGTCTCTTCCTTCCACTCTTATTATTTCAGGCTAAAGCTCATGTTACCAGGTTAGAATTCTATATGATAACTTCTGTGACAACAATGTGGCTGTCATAATGATCAAGCCACTGCTTCTATGATGCTGATCTGGCCACTATGTTAATCACATTAGCAATAAATTCTTACTTTTGAATTTTTGTAGATGAATCACATGCAACAACCTGACGTCGCTCTGTAGCTGACTATGTTTTTGTATAAACAAACAAACCGCCAACTAATGTGGACCTTATGTAATTATGTACATAAATCTTCATGTATAGATATATATTGGTTTCTTCAACAAGCACGGTTCAGCTAATGTCACTACTGCATGCACAGATGAAAAAAATGATGCAACACCTTCGCTCACCAGTAGCTCAGCTTATCTTACAGCTCACAAAGCTATCCACACCATACTTACTTTATTTATACATATGCAAACCGTTACATAATTAAACCCTAAACAATCTCATACTCTATGTATGGCATGTCATTTTCAGGTAACTCTGCGCCGTACATCCGAGAATGATGAACTCTTGCACCGTATAACAGACCTTCTAACTCAATTTTTTTCCGTGAAAATCCAATACAAGATATTCAAACCGTAGTATCACAAAAACGGAAACACCATTGCGACCTAGCTTAATATCATAAAAAGACTTTAAATCATAGTAATATGATTAAAAAAAAGTCGTGCATGTTTTTTTCTAGCTCCGTGTTACCTTACTTCAACCAGAACTGAACAACATCATGTTCCGGAGGCAACAGATCATCGATGTCTTCCCTCGAACACCCCGGCAAATTTAACCAGAGCTTCATTCAAATGCTCTTCCTCCGTAGTACCTCCTATCTTATATAGCCCTGTGATCACTATCCTTATCTATAACATCGAAGGGACACGTAAAGAACATACACTTGGACACATACACTAAAAACAGAACTACGTGGCCACATCTGATGCTACCACATATTCACAAACAAATTAGCGTATACATTAAACAACAATTGTTGTACACAACATATGTCCAATAAAATATACTGTATATAACTAAACCCAACTTTACCGTCCATCTGTCATTTCCTTGACGTAAATAATTGAATTTGTATTTCCTAACACGTAGCTGATCAAAGCAACAACTTTTCTACATCCTTCATGCATAAAAATAACTGCATAAAAAACGACGCATACTTTGTACAACCATATTCATACGTTTCTACGTAAAGATAAATATACAAAAAATGCTTTACAACGACTTTATGAAACACCTCAATATCACGCCAAGGGCGCGGCGTCACGCCGCGCCAAATTCACCTAGTTCTAGCTTCATGCACGAATGTTCCGTCAGCACGCAGGTCGATCCATGCACCCAACTAGGCAGCTAGCTAGATAGTTATATATAAACTAGTAACTAGAAGGAAAAGACGCGCGTTGCCGTGAACAACGATAGATAAAAAAAAATACTTTGAGCGAAACATACTTATAAAACAATATTAATGATGAAAAATAGTACAACTCGATCACTACATGGAAGTAGAGAAGGGGCATAATTATTTAGTTGTAATGTCATGAAATTTAAATTGTGTACATGGTTCTATAATGATTTGATCAAATTTTCGACAATCTAGAGACATTGTATGATGAACATTGCAGACTCAAAGAGCTAGATTAGGCATCGAGGTCAAAGAGTGATGGTCATTGATTTTAATATAATGAAATTAAGTATATTTTCTGATATAAATTATCACAAAATCAATAATAGTTGGCATAATTATGTCCTAACATATTTAAATAAATTGCATCAAATACGGCCGATACTATATAAAAACATAGGAACATTTCACCAATAAATACTAAATGATTCACAAAAATATAGAGCAAACCAAGAGATTAAACTGTTTACATGCAATATTAATATGTGCATTAGATCTAGATTGTATAAAATAAATTATAAAAAAATTAAATGTTATGAATACCACCAACCATTATATATTGAATTGCAGAAATACACTTCTTTTGACATATAGTTTGAACGCACGTAGCATGCAAGTTACCAATGGACTTGAGGGGCGGCATTAGGATTGGAGAGTCGACCACTACTAATAGCAACAGTGATAGCGGCGGCCGGTACGGGAGGCGACATGGGTGTTCGCATGCAACTACTGTGAGGATCGTAGAAGTCAGCTCAATGGCGTGTTTTCGATACAATACGACTCGAGAGAGGCGGAGGGAGAGAAATGGTGTCACGTGGCATCACAGATGAGGTGCCATGTACTCCCAAGTGCTTGACGAAGCCAGAGGTGTGTCTGGAGAGAAGGGCAAACTTTGCGTAGAGATGTGGGGAGAGAAAGGCAAACTTTGCGTAGGGACGATTGTTTTCATTACAATACGACTCGAGGGAGGCAGAGGGAGAGAAACGGTGTCGTGTGGCACAAGCCGCATGGCGTTATGGTGGACACTAGGCAGAGATAAGAGAGAGGGTTATCGGATATCTCTCCGGTAGCTCCGAACTCACCACATGTCGTTTAAAAAAAATAAAAATCGAAACGACATGTTTAGCTTTCAATTTTTTGAAATTAAACATATCACTACGTGCACATATTCTACAAACTCTAGATTTTTTTTTGTATTTTTGTCTACACAAAAAGAGTAATTTTCAGAGGAAATGAAGCTATTTTTTGTTTTGTTTTTTAAGATAGGAACCCCTTCTTATTTCACAAAAATTTAGTAGATAAGTATAAACATAGGTACTCCCTCCGTCCACAAATAAGTATCTCAACTTTGTCAAAAAGAAGATGTATCTAGACATAAACCATGTCTAGATACATCTTCTTTTTGACAAACTTCAGACACTTATTTGTGGACGGAGGGAGTATATATAATATATCCAATAGAATATTTTTTAAACTAAATTTAAAATTGTGAACTATAACTAAATATAAAGTGAAATATGAGTGGGGTCCACCATGATGTGGACATGTGGGAGAAGGAGAAGCCTCTATTTCTTGGGAGCTTAGTTAAACTAAATAAATTTAAAATTGTGAACTATAACTAAATATAAAGTGAAATATGAGTGGGGTTCACCGTGATGTGGACATGTGGGAGAAGGAGAAGCCTCTATTCCTTGGGAGCTCAGTATAGGTAGAGATTTTGCACACATAAATTCAATGATAGTAAATACTCAATTTTACATGATCCATCAGAAGTGTGATTTTAGGATGAGATGCATCTATTTTTTTTTGTAAAACGCCTAATGGATCGGAGTCTTTGGTAGTTGATCACGGATAAGTGCGGTTGGAGACTCCTGGGTTCGCGACATTTTAGCTCTCCCTCCTCGTCGCTCCCGTGGGCGACGTGGGAGGAAAACCCTAGCCTCCCGCCGCCGGCCCCCCTCTCTCCCTACTCCTCCTCCTCGCCGCCGCCGGACGGCGCAGCCGGGCTGAGCCTGAGCGCTGACGGCGGCGGGGCCCCTCTTCCTCCTGCGTGGCTGCTGCGGCGCGGGCTGCGGCGGTCCGCCGGGCGGCGAGCTTGGCAAGGGGCTCGCCGGTGCGGCCCTGGCGGCGTGGCGGCCTGCGGTGGGTGTGCACACTGGGCTGCGGCGGCGTTGCAAGGTCGGCGGGGCGGCAGCTCCTTCCGGTGGTTGGTCAGCAGGGGGCATGGCGGCTCGCCTGAGCCAGCCGTGGCGGTGTAGGTTCCACGACGGCGGCAAGTGGGGGCAGCACGACGACGAGTAGGTTGAGCCCGGTGTGGCCATGGCTAGGTTTGCCATTGGGCCAGATCTGGGTTCTACGGGCCCTGGCTGGTGTACACGTTCGGGTTCTTACCGCAGGGCACAACTGCGACCATGGCGCTGCAGCGTTGCGGTGGGGATGGTCGGACCTGATCTATGCCAGGCGGGCTGATCTGGGACTTACCGACCCTACTTCTGCGTCCGGTCAGCGACCGCCTCGGCGGTGGAGGATGGCGTCTCCTCCTATCGGTTGCGGATGTTGCCTTTGTGGACCTGGTTCAGTCGCCGGCCTCACTCGTCTGCCATGTTGACCTCTCGGCTTGTTGGTCCCTCGGATTGAAGTTGCTGACGTCGGGGCGGTGGCTCTGAAAGGTGGACTGCACGGGCGTCTCTGCGGCGAGCGACGTGGCAGTGGTGATGGTCGTCTTCTCGGACCACGTGGGTGGCGTGGAGTGTGCGGATGGAGTCCCTGGGGCTGAATTCGCTTCGGCAATGGCGGCGCCCAGATCGCGTCCTGGTGGCCTGGCTCGAGACTCTTGGCGTTTCGTGGTGTCGATGTGGTAGAATGGTGATTCGAACGAAAGCTCTGCGCTTTGGCGCCAACAGCGACGACGCCTGCGGGTGTCGTAACCCTCTTGGGGGCGCTTTGGCGCCAACAGCGACGACACCTACCTATCTATAAATATGAACATGGTGAAGCATACCGCGTGCAGGGAGCGCGTGCGACTTAGACTTTATCTTTGGCGTGGCGGCAGCGGCGGCGTCGACCCGGCTCTCTAAAGGAGGAAGAAGAGATGGTCCGTGCGGTTATATCTGGGTGGAAGAGATCGGTCAATCGTGCGAGGAGACGAGGTAACTCGTTTGTTTGTATTAAGTCCTTTTTTCTTCTCGATGGGTGAGTCATTTTGCATCTTTTAATTAGATTAGATGTGCATCCGTAGGTGAGAGCTTAATCATACTGTGTGCGACAAGGAAGCCAAGTCGATGGATCGTCCAACTAGCTAGCCTTCTTTTTGGGTTCCCTTCCGCTCCGTCTTCTGGGTTTCCAATAAACGGGATGAGATCGATCGCTCATCGGTAGTTTATTGTCTCACTTCTAGTAGCTAGTTAAAACTTAAAAGTCTGGTAAACGCATCTATCTATACATACTTAAAAGCTGACCCTTAAGAAACTCATGCGACACGTAAGAAATCCCAATTTCATGAACATCTCGCCATGAAACAATGGAGGCGCCAAATTTGCAGACTTTGGTTTGTTTGCCAGAAATCCGGCCTACAGCGTATGAGTTAAAATCAATACTAATAACTGAAAACCAGTTTAATCAAAGATAGCCAAAATTGTTATAGTGTATCACTGTATCAGCTAAATTAAAATCTACCAATTAAGTTCCATTACATAATAACACAATAATATATATCCATCAAATTTAGTAACTACCGAAATTCACACCGCTTGAGGACTAAGTTCGACCTAATTGCGTCAATTACTAATGCACTATATTCCATTACGAGAGTCAGTTATTTCTCCCAAGAGGAATTCAATTCAGAAAACCCTAAAATAACATATGACGTCACTATCTACTCAAAGAGTAGTAGAATACAACCCTAAACCCTATATAGTCATTTACTTCTCCTAGGAAGAGTCCAATTCAAAAAAAAAACTAACAATTACATATCACGTCACACATACTACATACTACGGAAACCTAAACACTAAACACTAAACCGTTGTGCTTGTGTAGCAGCTCGTGCACGACTACGAAACAGTGCCTAGAAAGATATTTCGAGGTTTGCATATAACTTCAATTTGTTATCTAAAATAACCTAAACCTGAATTCTACTGCCATGATAAGAAGATGCTGCTGCCCAAGTATACGTACACAGAAAACCAACAGTACTACACACACATAAACTAAAGATGAACTGGCCAAGGCAGTACCTCCCATTTGATATAAACTACTACAAACCAATATCCCATTGACGGATATATTTTCAAAGATAAGTTACAATTGTAAGCTGCCCAAGAAACCTACACAATCCAAAAGTTTAAGGGCCCCCTTTTTATTCAAAGGAATATTATAGGATTATTGGAGGATCCAATCCCTAGGGTTTTTTCTATAGAAGATGTTTGATTCATAGGATTACATCCCATAGGAAATAATCCCATAGGAATCTCGTAGTGTAAATCCCATAGGAATAAAGCATTAGGTCATTCCTCATGGAAAATTCCTTCACTACAATCAAAGAGAATCAAAGAGAATTCCTATTCGCATAGGATTCAACTAGACATGACATTCCAATCCTTCAAATTCCCTATTCATATACATTTCTTATCCTATGAATAAAAGGAGCCCTGTGTCATCCCTTGTACAAAACGAAATTGAGCACTGGATCTATCTATTTTAACCACCATCCCAAATGCAATCATCAAACTTTTTTTTAGTGCTTTCAACTTGTAGAACACATGCTGAGAATTCCCACAAGACGGCTTCGAATTCCTATAAGCTCTTCCTCCTCGAAACAGGCTTGCGCCCCGCTTTATAAATAAAGCAACCATGCACAGTTTACAAACCACAACCACAAGTTCAAGAAGCACGAGAAAATAAAAGGTTTTGCTGGGGCCACAGCACAACAAAGCCCAAGGGTAGAACTACTAGCCCTGATACAAACTCTACAAAGTAGAGCTCAACGGCTGGTCGGCGAAGATAGAAGGCGTGCCGCCTTCAGGAGATGCTCAAGAATGCCGTCCAGCCGCTGGATTCCTATAAGCTCTAACAATCACATAATACGGATCACACAATCAGAACTCAGATCTAGGACCAACCTACCATAACAACACAGAAACTGACCCTAACAGCAATTCTAAATCCACAGCTAAGATAATGACAGGTAGCAATCCATCAGATGAATTAAGAGGGACTGGGATAGATGTTCCTCACATGCTGCACTCCTTGACGTCCTCGACGTTGTGCTTGAAGACGCAATCCTGCTCCCGGCAGCAGCCGTACGAGCGGTAGAAGTGGCACACCGGCATGCGGTCCTGGTCATACTGGTGCAGGAACCCGCAGGAGTCGCCCTTCATGCACAGGCCCCGGAGCCAGTGCCGGCACACGGTATGCCGGACGTTGCCGCTGCCGCGGCCTTGGCCAGGCCGAAGGCGGCGCCCACGAAAACGGCTTCGGGGCCGGCGCCGGCGGCGTCGAGGGTGCCCTCGAAATCGAAGATGAGGTGGCCGTCATCGCCGTCCATTTTGTGGTTAGGGTTTGGTGACGGGGGAGGGGGCTCATAATTTTGAAATATTTCAGGTTTTAAGCCAGTGTTTTTCGGCAGAAAGGTTTGGTTGGTGAAATGGGCTGACAATGTAGTGTTTCATTTGGGCCTCGGCCTGCTGACAGTGTTAAGAAACCGGTGTATTTGGTGAAATTCTAAGAAAAAGAAGGTATTGGTGAAAAACAGGCTGGGAAAAAATAGCAACTCATTTGAAAAGTTGGTCATATTAATATGCTACCTACTTTTGTAGATACCATCAAAATTAATCTATTGGCGAGCCAATAGATTGAGAGGGGATTTTTGTCTCCCGAGGTCCACTACACCCGATTTTTGTAAAACTTAAAATTGGTATTTAAAGTTGTATAAAAAATCAGAAAAAATTAGATGAATACATATATACATATCTAAATAATTTTGTTCGATGATAAGGTCTACTTTACGATACACAGAAATCATAAAATCATGGTTCTGAACATGGTGGAAAAGAACTCATTTTGCTTATTATATTTGTCTTCTTTGTAAAGATCACATATGAAAATATATTTATCTGAAACTTTGTTCGTACGTACTAGATATGTATATGTACTTGTATGATTTTTTTTCAAAACTTTTTAGACATCAAAATATATTTTCTCCACTCCGTAGGGTTCGAAATAATTAATGTAGAAGTTGTCCTACGGCTGTACAACTTTATATAGGGCTAGAGACAATAAATTCGGATAAGAGGGAGTATTTTTTGAAAAAAAAAACATGATGCACTGGAGCTCAGGAGTTAGAAGTGTTTTTCTCAACAGATTGTCCTATATGCACCCTCGAACAACCAAGGCAACCTGAAAACAAAGACATTGTTTTGAAGAAGTATCAAACAATGTGATACGCGAATGCGTCCAAAATATGTGCATCTTTATCCATGTTCAAATCGTTTATTTGTTATGAAAATGACAATATATCACTCTGTACCTACCACTAACCGCTAATGTGCAAAATACCTTGCAAATATCTTTGTAATATTTTGCCTTGCAGTTAAGGATGATACCGTGATGCCAAACAATCATTTATGAAGAAACAATCCAGATGGAGAGTTGCAAAAAAAGTCTTAAGATTCGGAATATGGCAATACTAAAGATAGCGGGTAGTGATACGGTCGCACTCGGCCATACCGGTAACCGCACCTATGTCGGTCTGATCACCGAACAATTTCGTGAAGGGCCAGATATGATTTCGCAACGGAGCCGGCTCGAAATCCTACCAGACTGCTACAAGAAGGAGAAAAAAATACCCCCTCAAGAGAAACACCCACCAATCTTCACCGCCTCCACGAAGTGCTGTCTCCATGTCCACTGCATAGCCATCTCCATATACCTCATCCATAGCCATATACTACTTGTAATATAGATCTCGTCGCGATTGGCAACATTGTAACCATTCATCAACTGTTTTCTATGATGCTTTCTATTGCTAACATGGTTACGACGTGTGAGTAGTCCACTAAGACTAAGGGCTGAGGCCCCCAGCAGCTATGTGCAAACTAATTACTGGAAAATTATTGCAAGAGTAAGATATGGTCATGTAAAATATGTCGCCTCCATTGTTCCCAAGGTTTTGTTACATCAAAAAAGAATTCTATCCCTAAACATTAGACTGAAACATGTAGAAGTGAGTTGAACAACTCAAGCTAGTATCCGAGAATCTTGGATGAAAGCTTGAGCAGTGGTTGCAACGCACTAGGTGCGAACTTCCTTGCAAATAAGGAGCATACGTCCGCCGGCTGCCCATTGTACATACACCAATCCTTCTCCTTCTTCCCTGCCAGCCTCTCCATGAAGGCCTCACTCACATCATTGGCGCCGAACGTGCCTGGATGGGAGCCACCACGGGACCAGTCGACCCATGTGACACTGCGATTGGCGATGCTTCTAGGCGCCTCAATGGTAAGCACGGTGGGAAGATAGTGCTCGTCCACATAGCAGGGTGGCTGACACACCTCCCGGAACTTTGGGTAGTACCGACCATCAGCGACCACGAACACAGCGAGATGCCGGTCCATCTCGAACCACTGCGCGCCCTTGCGCCACTGCGAGACGGACACATCGGGGGCCAGGCCGTCACGGTACCTCCCCCTACCATGCGGGCCAGGGTCGTCAAAGGCGCCCACAAAGCTGTGGTGGGAGCGGGTCAGATAGGCATGGATAGCGGAGAGGGGGTGGAGCGGGATGCATGACTCGGAGAGGAGGACGAATCGCTCGTTGGAGAGGTCGAGGAGCGCGTTCGCGAGGAGACGGCGCTCGGCGTCCACAACACTCGTCTCGCCCCACCGTGTTGCCTGCGAAAACATATGTTAATTAAAGTGTTTTTTAGTTTCAGCATGCTAGTAAGAGACTACTAAAATCTTGGGGAAAAGTTCATTGGAACACAAACTAGGAAGATATTAGGGGTGTGTTAAAAAAAGGGTTAGATTCAAACTGGCTAAAACAGATAGGAAAAAACTATAGTGTAACTTCCCTTCTTTGCGTGAACAAAACGGAAGAAATAGTGGTGAGATTTGTATCTAGTTTCAACACACATTTTGCAATCTGTTATTCAGAAATCAGAATTAACATTGCATCGAAAAGATGAAGATATTATTTTTGAGAAAGTGAAAAGGTCACAGGAAGAGGATTCCTGGCCAGGGACACGATGCTCGTCGCTTTCAGCTTTCACACTCTGTGGACTGACTCTGGAGCAGGCATCCCCTGTCCAGTGCCGTTCAAACCAGAGCATTCGAGACCACGTCGTCGTACGTGTATTCTCCTGATCCCGTCTGATCTTAATCGGACGGTCATCCTTCCGACAACCAACGTGAAGAATCCATCCAGACGAGGAAGACAGAAGCGAACTTTGATCGCAACAGCTAGCTACGTACGTGGCGTACCTTGCTGGGCACCTGGCGGCGGTGGAACGGCGACGACGGCGGGAACTCGAGGCGGTACCCCGGCGTGGTGTGCACGTACACCGAGAACAGCCCCCTACCGCCGGTGCCGTTGAAGAACCGCTCCCAGAGCGGCGCCAGCGGCAGCGGTCCGCGGGTGAGGAACATGAAGGCCACCTTCCCCGGCGCCTTCGTCGAAGGCCGCCGACGCCGCCGCGGCTCGAACGACGCCGCCCACAGAAGCTCCTCGTCGCTCATGTTGTGCCACGCGCTCCTCAACGGCGGACGCGCCCACCACCGCTCCACCACCTCCTGCTCCTCCGTGCACGGCGCCGCGAGGAGGACGTCCGGGACGGCGAGCGTCGGGACGCGGTAGGACGAGACGGCACCGCCGCCGCCGCTCAGGACGAAGAGGAGGAGCGCGGCGGCGAGCACCGCGAAGAGGAGCAGCGGCCTGACGACGAGCTTCACCGGGAAGCTCCTCCCCGGCGCCGGCGCCCTGGGGGGAGCCTGGCCGTCTTTGCTGCTGCTGTCGAGCACCACCGCTCCTCCTCCTCCTTCTCCTTGCATGCCGCTCCTGATCGAGCTCAGGAAATCCAGCGAACAGGTAGAGAAACTCAGAGGGGAATTCGCCTATGGTTGATCGAGATATGTACAGTATGTAGGAATTGGATGCGTACGAGCAGCAGCGCAGCGGCGGTTACTGATCGGAGCGGGCGGTTTGTGAATTGTGATCGCTCCAGAGGAAGAAAACAAAATGCTTTGACGGCAAAACTGAGGAAATATATATATTTTTTAGTTATTATTAATAGAGCACTCGGACAGTAACGGCTGTGTACACACACGGTGGAGGCAAAGGTTTTATTCCTTGCTTGGACGTGGGCGTTGCTACAAGAAACGCGCATAAAGAACATCAATTCGATGCCGCTGAGCTAGCATCAATTTTACCAGGTCAGCCCACGCCCGGCCAAGAACAGCAAGCAGGCCTAAATAATTAGACAATCTTACCAATTAGCAAAATATATATACTGCTGCTGAACAATCTAAAGAAGGATTTCAATCTTAATTAAGGTGATACACTGATGCTACTGTACTCCAGTCCTGGTAAGTGGTGAGGAACAGTCAATGAGGGAGTTTACTTTGGCGTTGTAGTTTTTAACAAGAAATATTGTTCTAATGTTTTACGGGTTATTCATTCGGCGGCGCACTGGATCAGACTATGAGCTTTCTTGCTTCCTTCAGACCAGCAAGATCTCATGCACGCGCCTACTTATGGTGGCACATGATTTTTTCTCCCAACCCAGTAGTCACTTTTTACGCTTTTTAGTGGGCTCTGTTAGCATCTCCTTATCTTTGTGTGTTTTGAGATGTAATTTGGATGTGATACTTAGACTATTACTTTGTTCTAATAAATGGTTGTGTGCATCGCTTGATGCATAGGCCGAGACTATCCTTTTTGGGGAAAAAAAACTTTGGTCTCGCCCCCTCTCCCCCCCACCCCCCTCGAGGGCGACGGGGCCGCCCCAGCCACCAGCCGCGCCGCCCCTCCTCTAGCTTCCTCCCTCCCGCGCCGCTGCCGGCAGGGGTCGTCGGGCTTCGCCCCGGCGTCATCGGCGGTGGTGGATCTTCTCTCCCCGCATCCTGGTTGGGTGGGTCGGGGCCCTTACCTCAGTGGCGGCGGTGCTCGTCGGGATGGCATGGTCCGGCGCGGCCGGAGGATGCTGGCGGGCGGTGGTGCTCCGCAGCGGTGCAGCGACTCCCCAGCGTCCGCTTGGCCTTGGTCCTCGCCTAGGCCTACAGATGGGCTCGTGCGGGCCTAGATGGGCCTGAGCGGGCTGGGCGTCCTTGCGGCTGTGGCTCCTTCTGGAGATGGTGGTGGCGGCGATGCAGGCGTAGGGGACGGCAGCGCTGGGAATCGGCCTGTTGCAGCAGGGCTGCAGGAGCTTTACCGGGCCAGGCGGGCCTGGTTTGCTCCGGCGGCTCTGTCCGGTCGGCTACCGCCTCTCGGTGGTGGAGGTTTCTCCCTCCCGTCGATATGCGGTGCTGCCGTCCCTCGCTCCGGCGAAGTTGTCTACTCCGTTCTGCAGACCGTGGTCCAGTGCCCTTGGAGAGACGGTGTTGATGACGACAAGATCGTGGTGGCGCATGCTAGTGGGCGGAGAAGCGGGTGGTGGTGCGCCGGTGGTGTCCGGGTGTTCTTGTGACTCGTGCTCCGGAGAAATCCGTGATGTCTCGTTTGACACCGACGCGGTGCCGCCTTCGGGTGGCGCCATTCCTTGTGGAGGGCGTCGGGGGTAGCCCGAGTTCACCTTACACCGAGTACCGGGGGAAACCCTAGGACCAGTGCGCCGGTGATGTCCGGGTGTTCGTGTGACTCGTGCTCGGGAGAAATCCGTGTTAACTCGTTTGACACCGACACGGTGCCGCCTTCGGGTGGCCCCATCCCTTGTTGGAGGGCGTCGGGGGTAGCCCGAGTTCACCTTACACCGAGTACCGGGGGAAACCCTAGGACTAGTGCGCCGGTCTGAGTAGCAGCGCCGTGTCGACGGTGCCCCTTCTGAGGGAGATGTTGCTTGGTTCTGAATAATCGGGGTGCCTTGAGCGTGGTGGGACAATTTCGGAGGGCGCCACGATGGCGGGTCATCTTCGTTTAGTCGATTCACCATGTTCTTTATTTCTTTTCGTTTTGGGCGTTGTGTTTGCCGTTGCCCCAGCATGTGTGGTGTGGTTCTTGTATCTGTGGCTGTGGATGTTTGCTTGTCGGTGCTTTATTTATGAAGCGAGGCGAAAACCTGTTTCGTGTGAGGAACTGTCAATGAACAAGGTTTCAGACCTCGCGGTTTGGGATTTGCTTCAGCTTGCTAGCTAGGACTAGGAGCAGCAGTTTCAGGCAGAGATGTCGTCTTGTCCAATCAAGCAGCAACAGACCAACCGAATCGGCGCGGGCGGTGTGTTCATAACATCATCTTTCTCCACGTCTCTGCGCTAAGAACAGGGAGAGAAAGAACAATAGAGCTGCAGGGGCAGAGCAGAGCCATGAGTCTTGTTGGCAATATCAATCTCCTCCACGTCTCGTTGTTGTTGCCCCATCAGATTGTTGTTTTTTCTTCTTTGGCCTGAACTTAATATACCCCGTCCCAAAATAAGTGCCTTAAAATTATTTAAATTTGAATATATCTAGACATGAAACAAGTCTAAATACATTCATATTTGGACAAATTAAAGACACTTATTTTGAAACGGAGAGAGTACTTTAAAAGGATGAGGACACCAAAAGGTAATAAAAAAAAAGAGTAGGCTGGGAAGTGAAGAAGCGACTCAGATAGACAACTATTCAAAGCGTATGTTTATAGATAGCTTCCATGGGAAATCCCTGACAAGCTTCACAATTAAATGTTATCAAGGAACTTCCCAAATCTACAAGGTGTATATGGAAAAGATTGGTCTATGTTCTTCGTATAACAGGATTCAAATTCTTTCGGGCGCATGCTGCCCAAGTCTTCTAGCTTCGATTGATCTAGGTGATAGGCGAATCCTCTCACGGAATCTTCAGTCAAAAAGATAACTTCTTTGTATGGATGAAATCCAAGGATGGTGATGTGTTCATTGGTGTGGGCTCCAATTGTATCTTCAGAGACATCCTCGTTGCCAGAGTACAACTCTAACTTGTCTTGTACTGATGCTTCTTCATTGTAAACCGGATTGCCAGGATGAAAGTTGTAGTTGACATCTGACAAAATCCAGGACCCGCAAGTTTGTGGTCCATGGTTTTGACTTGGTGGCGTATGATGAAGGTTGCTATCATGCTTGGGAAGCCACTCACATGATTCTTCGTTCAGTACCCAAACTCGAAGCCGACATTGACGATCAAGTGCTGCAAAATACACCCCCTTCTCTGACCTTCCGAGAAGAACCTTTGGGTACCGATGGATATCAACATCTATTGGCAGTTTAATTGATTGGTACGTGCAATTTGATAAGGATACCCTGAGTCACTCATTCAGAAGAAAAATATATATATATTAGTAAATATCACAAGAACTAACCAATCAGCTGGTTTGTATTTTGAAGCTAGGGAGAATTAATAATCGTAGAAAGTCACCTCATAACAAAATGGCAGTAGTGTACGTAGAGCTGTCCATGCCAGTACACGGCATGGCGCCGATGAGATGGCGGCTCGGCTACTTGCATGTCGGCGAGAGTTCCTAGGGCGTCTCCTTGCCGGATGAATGATCTCTCTTCCCATCTACTCCGTAGTTGTTTCTGAAGAGAAAACATTCATCACGAGGGGCGACGGAGGCCATTCCTGTTTCCTCACTGGGTCGTCAAATTCAAATGCATACGGGACATGGAGAAAAATAAGCACTTGTAGTGCAGAGACTCTGCAGGATCAAACATGATGTAGTCTTGTTCAACAAAGTATCGAAACCCCATGGGCGGAGTTGGGCGCGGGGGCAAGCTCACCCAACGTCGTGTGGCCGGGTTAACCACACGGGTGTCTAGCAAGACCAGGCCGTTGCATACGTCCTCGACGTAGACCTCCTCGGTGGGCGCGAAGTGGAGGTCGCTGCTGATCGCAGTGGCGCCGGTCGAAGGGCGGAAGAAGAACTCGGCGAATTGCAGGTCAGCGAAGTTGATGAAGAAGCCGGCCAGGGAGAGCGGGAGGAGGTCCCGGTCAAGAAGACAGCGAGCGTCGATGATGGCGTGCCAGGCCCGGCAGCAGACGCAGCGGGCCGCAGCAAGGCTGCGCCGAGGAAGGCAGCCGAGGACGTCCGCGAGCACTTCCTCAGGTAGCCGCTGCGTCATGTCCATCTCCCTAGTTGCTCGGTCGCCGCCTTGCTCCGCTCTGCTATCAGCTAGCCTTGCATTCTCTTCTTAATTACAACCACCGTTGGTTCGTCAGAATACCTAGGTTAGTTGAGCCATGTAAAAAGCTTGAGGGGCTTTCCATTGGAGCAGCAAGGATTTCCTGACTGTTGGCAGAGGAGCAAGATTCCGGCTGAGCGACGAAGCAAGCTAATCCAGGGAGAGGTAGCAACACACAGGATCGAGCACGATTTGATTTCCATTGAGCATCTCTAGCAGACACCGCATTTCGCCAACCTGCAAAACCGATGCAGGTCATGAAAAACGCGTTTACGGGTCCATTTTCGTCTGCGGCCGAACAGACCCATTAAAAAGAACTGTAAAAAGGAACATTCCTTCTTCGTCTTCACGAAATAGAGCGGGCCGAACAGCTGCAGCTAGCTAGATCGATCGATAGATCCGATCGATCGCGGCAGGCAGCGGCGCGTGCTGGCCGGGCACGATGCACTCGGGCCTCGTGGCCTCCGCGACCGCCTCCATGGCGAGGCCAACGCCGCTCATCGGAGCAGCTCTGCGCTGCACGTCGCTGCATCGTCGACTCGGCCCGACGACCCGGCGACGAAGGCCAGGCAGCGGTTGGCGAGAAGGTCCCCGTCGCCGCCTCCAACTTGAACCGGGACGGCCGGTACTGAAGGGCGCCCGCGCGACGCGCTCCCACGGCGCCGTGGTCGTCATCTGCCGATGACGCGCGCGACGGATGCGGTTGCCCGAGTGAGCTCTTCTTCGGATTCTTCGGACGCGCGCGACAGACGCGGTGAGCAGCTCCAGGTCCACGTCGCCCGCCGAGATCTTCTTCGGATTTTCCACTCCGGCGAAATTCGTGGCCGTCGCCGGCCGGGTTAGCTGCCTATTTGGACTGGCGGCGGCGGATTCCGGCGTCCGGCGACCCTTTTTTTGGCGGCGGCGACGGTTTCCGGCGAGTTCCGATCAGATTCCGGCCAAATCCACGGCGGCGCGTGTGCTCCGACGAGGGTTGACCAGTTTGCGGGTGAACTGCAAATAGCCTCTCAAACTGCACAAAAGAGGGTCTCGTGGATAAACTTTCAGGGCCCTGTAAGGTGCCGGTAAAAGCAACATGGAGAAAAAAAGGGCGATCCCAACACCCCCCAAGGAGTCAGTGATCGAACTCGAGAAGAGGGACTCCCAACAGTAATCCGACAGAACTCACACACGGACTCGGAACGCGCACCGACTCGATAGGGGTTAATTTCCACAATGGTCAGAAATGTTTATTTGAAGCTACAAAGATCCGTTTTCATTAAGGAAACACTTCCTACGACCTATGTGACGAAATCATGGGTAAGGTTCCACGGAAAACGGCGATATGTCTACGGTCACCGCTGAAGGGGATCGCAGGCAGAAAACAATAAATTTTCTAACAACGATAACCTTAAACTAGCCAGGATCTATACTATGCAGATATAGTAATACGGAGGAGATCGATATACATACCCTTGTAGACCGAAACGCGGGGATTACGCTCCCGCACAAGCGTTGTCGATGAAGCCGACGAAGACGACCTCGAGGTCGTGTAGAGGAAGAAGACCTCCAAGCACCACTAGCGTGGCACCTCGCAGGGATCCACACACGTACGGTGAAGACGACGACCTCCGGGCTCCCATCCAGGGACGAGCAGCGGAAGACTTGGACCGGAAGACCAGCAGCACGGCGGTGTGCGTATGGTGGAGAGAACTTCACCTTGGCGCAATTCCAATGGAGTAATCACGTTTCAAGGAGAAGAAGAGAGAGAGAGATTGGTTGTTCTTTTAAAAGCCAAAGGGGCACCTCTATATATAGGTGGAGGGGGGCTGCCAGCCTTGCTGGCTAGGTGGTGTGGGACTATTCCCACACCAGCCGGCCCCAAGGGGTGCGCCGGCCCTAGGTGGGCCCCATTTGGCCCACCTAGGGCAGCCCCCTTCCTCATGCGCACCTAGGGGGGAAATTCCCCGCTTATGGGCCTTCTCTCCCATGGGAAGGCCCATTTAAGGTGGGCCGCCTTTTAAATTCCGAAAATCATTAAATAAAAATGTATTTAACTATTAATTACACTAATTAATATTAAACACACATTATCTAATTTATTCCGGCTCCGAAAACTATTTCGTCGCTCTCCGATCTTCATCGGATCTTTCCCGGGACGCTCCCGGTGCTCTCTTCTAATTTCTCTTCCGGTAAACTTGTCGACTCCCCTTAAGTGTGTTACCCTAGCGGTTCGAGATCTCGCTAGACATGATCAAGACGCGCTCTCCGATCAATGACTAATTCGTGGACCTTGGATACCCAGAATTAATCCCTGTGAGATAACGAATAACTTTGTCGTTCGAACCTAGACGTCGAGTCTTAAACCTTTTGCCATGACGATACTTAGCGTGTCCGAGACTCGTTCATAGATATCGCGATACCTAGCTTGATCTCGTTACCGACAACACTATCTTCTACTCGTCCATGATATTATGCCCTGGTGACCTAGTCACATGCTTGCAAGCTTATTTGGCATAATCTCACCGAGTGGGCCCTAGAGTATCTATCCTGCTATGCGGACTGGCAAATCCCGCTCTTGATCCCTCGTCTCAACATACTCCCTTCCGATACCCGAGAGGGACACCTTTATTGTCATACTATTAAGACATGACGTTTGATGCAATCAAATTATCCTTCAGGGATAGCAATAAGAGTTGATCTCACGGTCAAAGGCGTAATGACTACGTCCTACAAATATTGGGCATATCCATCACATCATTCTACCAACGATATGACTCCATTGTCAACTGACACCATGTCACATGATCGGGAAACCTCGATCATCGATTGCACAATGAACTAGTCACGTAGAGGCTACTAGGGACCTGGTTGCCTTACATATCACACGTGTATTAATCTTTCCGCTTAATACAGTTATAGCATGACACAAAAACGTATTATGAACAAATGAGATATGATAAATAAAACACTTTATTAATTGCCTCTAGGGTATATCTCTTTCAGTCTCCCACTTGCACTAGAGTACAATTTATTCTAGATTACAACTTGGTAAAAGCCTAACACCCATAGCATTTTGGTGTTTTACATGCTTGTCAAGGAGAAGAGGCTTCATCAGAGGATCTTCCACATTCAGATCCGTATGCACTTTGCAAATCTTCACATCGCCTTCCTGTACATATTGTCGTATCACATGGAAGCGTCGGAGAATGTGTTTGGCAGTTGAGTGAGACCTTGGTTCCTTCGCGTTAGCAATAGCACCCGTGTTGTCGCAGTAGAGGGTTACAGGGTCTTGCGCGCTAGGGAACACTCCAAGCTCGATGATGAACTTTCTCAGCCACACAGCTTCATTCGCGGCTTCAGAAGCAGCGATGTACTCCGATTCCATTGTAGATTGGGCCACTCTGGGTTGCTTCCCACTCCTCCAGCTTACAGCGCCTCCGTTCACCTTGAAAACATATCCTGTTTGTGACTTAGAGTCATCTGGGTCTGTGCAGAAACTTGCATCAACGTAACCTGTTACGGCAAGTTCTTCTTCACAGTCACCATACACAAGGAACATTTCCTTTGTCTTCTTGAGATGCTTAAGAATGTTCTTAACAGCTACCCAATGATCCTTTCCAGGATTACTTTGGAACCGGCTCGTCAAGCTAAGAGCCAATGCTACATCAGGTCGAGTACTTATAATGGCATACATGATCGATCCTATGGCTGAAGCATAGGGATGTTTAGCCATCTCGGCTCTATCATGTTCCGTCACCGGACACTGAGCCTTGCTCAATGTTTTATTCTTGATAACCGGTAGAGAACCTTTCTTTGCCGTCTCCATACCGAACCGTTTCAGTATTTTATCAAGATAAGTACTCTGACTCAACGCTAATAGACGTATTGATCTATCACGATAGATTTTAATGCCTAAAACGTATGCAGCATCTCCTAAGTCCTTCATTGAAAATTTACTATTTAAATACTTCTTCACGCTATTCAGAAGATCCACATTATCCCATATTAGTAATATATCATCCACATATAGAACTAGGAACACAACTGAGCTCCCACTCATTTTCTTGTACATATAGGTCTATTCTATATTTTGGATAAATCCAAAACCTTTGATCACCTCATCAAAGCGAAGATTCCAGCTCCGAGATGCTTGCTTCAGTCCATAAATGGAACGCTGAAGCTTGCATACCTTGCCAGCATTTTCTGGATCGACAAAACCTTCAGGTTGTACCATATACAACTCTTTCTCGATGTTACCATTTAGGAACGCTGTTTTGACATCCATCTGCCATATTTCATAGTCGTAATATGCAGCAAGTGCTAGCAAAACCCGAATAGACTTTAGCATCGCTACCGGTGAAAATGTTTCATCGTAGTCAATTCCATGAACTTGTCGGAAACCCTTCGCGACAAGCCGAGCTTTATAGACGGTCACATTACCATCAGCATCAGTCTTCTTCATAAAGATCCATTTATTCTCGACGGCCTTGCGCCCTTCGGGAATCTCCATCAAAGTCCATACTTTGTTGTCATACATGGATCCTATTTCGGATTTCATTGCTTTAAGCCATTTCTCGGACTCAGGGCTTGCCATAGCCTCTTTGTAGTTCGTAGGTTCGTCTTGTTCAATTAACATGACGGTGCAAACCAGGTTGCCGTACCACTCAGGAGCGATACAAGGTCTCCCAGACCTACGAAGTAGAATAGTATCCTCGACATTTTCTCCCACTCCATCTGTGGAGGACGTTTCCGGAACAGTTTCCGTTGCGCCACTCGGAATTTCGAGTTCAGGATCAACGATCTCGTCGAGATCTATTTTCCTCCCACTTACTCCTTTGGCGAGAAACTCCTTCTCGAGAAAGGTGCCGTTCTTCGCAACAAACGTTTTGCCCTCGGCTTGGTTGTAGAAGGTGTATCCTATGGTTTCCCGCGGATACCCTACAAAGACGACTTTCTCCGATTTCGGTTCGAGTTTGTCGGGCTGTAGTTTCTTAACATACGCCTCACAACCCCAGACCTTCAGAAACGACAACTTAGGTTTCTTGCCAAGCCATATCTCATACGGTGTCGTTGCTACGGATTTGGACGGAGCCCTATTTAAAATGAATGCGGCTGTTTCTAACGCATATCCCCAAAAAGATACGGGCAAGTCGGTAAGAGACATCATAGACCGGACGCTATCTAATAGGGTACGATTACGTCGCTCGGACACACCGTTGCGTTGCGGTGTTCCAGCCGGCGTAAGTTGCGGTACGATGCCACAGGCCTTCAGATGTGTGCCAAACTCAAAACTCAAATATTCGCCACCATGATCGGATCGAAGGTGCTTGATTTTCTTGTTGAGTTGATTTTCAACTTCACTTTGAAATTCTTTGAACTTTTCAAATGTTTCAGACTTGTGTTTCATCAAATAGATATACCCATATCTACTCAAGTCATCGGTGAAGGTGACAAAATAACGATAACCATTGCGTGTCGACACGCTCATCGGTCCACACACATCTGTATGTATGACTCCCAATAAGTCCGACGCCCGTTCCATGAAACCATTGAACGGTGTCTTGGTCATCTTGCCCATGAGGCACGGTTCGCATGTGTCGAGGGATCCAAAATCCAATGAGTCTAAAAGTCCATCGGTATGGAGTTTCTTCATGTGCTTTATACCAATATGACCGAGACGGCAATGCCACATATACATGGCGGTATCGCTACTAAGTTTAATCCTCTTGGCATCAATGTTATGGATGTGAGTACTACGATCGAGATTCAACAAGAATAAACCATTACTCTCGGGAGCATTAACAGAAAAGATATCATTCATCGAAATAGTACAACCACTTGATACTGATTTGAACGAATATCCGTTTTGCAACAAGCAAGACCCACTGATAATGTTTACACTCAAAGACGGTACAAAATAACACTTATTTAAAACCAAAACTAATCCCGATGGTAGATGTAGAGGGAGTGTGCCGACAGCCACCACGTCAACTCTTGATCCGTTGCCGACGCGCATCGTCACCTCATCCTTTGCCAGGCGTCGTTTATTCCGTAACTCCTCCTGAGAGTTACAAATGTGAGCAACAGAACCGGTATCAAATACCCAGGTATTACTACGGGCGCATGTAAGGTACACATCAATAACATGTATATCAAATATACCTTTCTCTTTTCCGACAATCTTGCCGGCCTTCTTATCTTCCAGATACTTGGGGCAGTTGCGCTTCCAGTGACCATCTCCCTTGCAGTAGAAGCATTCCACGCCAGGTTTGGGACCAGGTTTGCTAGTCTTGGATTTGGCAACGTATTTGCCATCCTTCTTAGACTTCCAGTTCTTCCTTCCCTTGCCGCCAGATTTCTTGAAATCGACGGTCTTGTAGACTATCAACAACGTGTGCTCCTTCTTGATTTCCACTTCAGGAGTCTTGAGCATCACGAACACCTAAGACAAGGACTTAGCCATGCCCTGCATGTTATAGTTCATGATGAAGCCTTTGTAGCTAGGAGGCAACGATTGCAGCACTCTATCAATCGCCAGCTCATCAGGAATCTTGCATTCCAGAGCATTCAGGCGTTGAACGTAGCCAGACATTTTGACCACGTGCTCGCTCACACTGCTATGCTCTTCCGTCTTGGCTGAGAAGAGAAGCTCAGAAGCTTCATATCTCTCAGCCTTAGCCTGCGGCGCAAAGACAACCTTGAGATCAGAAATTATCTCAAAAGCACTCATCTTCTCAAAGCGCTTTTGCAGGTCGGCTTCCATGGCGTAGAGCATGCCACTCTGGACAAAAAAGGAATCGTCCGACTTGGTCTGATAGAGCTTCTTCTCATCATCGGAGGCATTGTCTGCAGGAGGGTCACCTAGGGCAGCTTCAATGACGTAAGCCACCCTGTGGGGAGTGAGGAGGATCCTCAGGTTGCGGAACCAGGACATGAAGTTCGACCCATTGGTCTTAAGCTTTTCTTTCTCAAGGAACAGGCCTAGGTTAAAGGTGGGACGAGACATCTACAATGGAATTTGCAAAACATAAGACTTTATCCATAAAATTTTGAGTTCAAGTTTTAGAAAATAACTATAAGAACTCCCACTCAAAACGAATATTCCTCTAATCGCTTTAGTGATTACACGACCCTAATCCATTGTGCAACCCCTTATCGTCAGAGCCGGCAACACAACTTTAAAGGTAGACATCGAAATGTCAATCACAACAACTCTGTGACTCATGCTCGACCTTTCGGTCACCGTGTTCCGAGGCCATGTCTGTACATGATAGGCTCGCCATAATAACCTTCAACGTATATGCTTGTGCAAACATGTCTTACACCCACTGTATGCGAACGACGATATGTATGACACCCGATCGTCACGACCTGCCTCATAACGTAGAACTTTCTTGGTGGTGCACGTCGAAGGGAGAACACTAATGGTATTTTGGAGGGATCATCTTATATTACTACCGCCGTATAACTAATATATAATTATATATATATATATATATATATATAGGTAAATTAGTAGGGGCTCCTAGGTGCCCAGGCTCCTAGCTCAACGACCATTAGATTTATTTGATCATGATCATTAGGGCAGAGAACCAATTCGGGTATGGAGATTTAGAATACCCGTTAGTATTTGAAATTTTGAACCGTGGTGCTCTTTTCTAATAAAATCAACTAGCATTAATGATGGTCTCCTTTCTTATACGTGCATGCGTGACTTGTGCTGATTTAGTGGCAGCATACCCGGATTCTTACCAAAAAAAGGAGGAATCTCGGGCTGACCTATTTATATGCGCCTTAATAGTTCCACAATCACAGCCTCACATGATTAAAACGATTTGAATCTCACCTCACGTCATGAGCTAGTTGGAGGTGAAGCTGGCTGATTTTTTCCAATCGTTTAATCGATTTGTGGCTTCAGGTATGTACGTGCTCCCACCGGCCTTCATTGCTGAATGATCTTTTCATGCACAATCATGGAACTCTTAGCGTCGTTGCATCTCATGGCCATTGCCACCGTCAGCAAGTCCATTAGGGACCCGTGCTCATTAGAAATCAGCACTTGTTTGTGCACAGTATCTTGCTACTATATTTCATTCTCATGTTTGGTTTATTTTAAATGTAGATATCTAAATGCCCAGGTTACGGAAGTGTGCTAGTGCAAGAAGGAAACGCGCATCTCTTGTTGTCCGTCTTTTTTTTAAGCTAATCACAGTTTAGAAATCCAGCTTTGTTTTTTATCAATTTAGGGTATTCACGAACTAAGTATGTCTTACCAACATATGCAGAACTCTGAGTACCGGAAGTTTTATTTTGATCCTAATTTCAGTTTTAAATGAGTATCATACGCCATGAGTATACAATATCTATGACTTGGGTATGTGATATCAATATACCCACAACACCATGTACCTAATGTTTACCTGAACCAAAATTAATTTAAAGTGGGTACATCATACGATATGAGTATGAAATCGATACACCGAAATAACCTTCTCGGCGGTGAGGACACACCCCAACAGGCCGTGTTGGCTACCGCTAGCATGCGCGCATGGAGCAATGTCGCTCATCCGACTCAGGGTATCTACAACCTGAGTATGTGACATGAACATACCCACAACCTAGGGTATGTATTTAGGGTATCGACTCATCCAACTCAGGGTATGTCCAACCTGAGTATGTGACATGAACATACCCACAATATCTATACGACTTGGGTATGTGATATCAATATACCCACGACACCATGTACCTAATGTTCACTTGAACCAAAATTACTTTAAAGTGGGTACATCATACAATATGAGTATGAAATCGATACACTGAAATAACCTTCTCGGCGGTGAGGACACACCCCACCATGTCGGCCGTGTTGGCTACCGCTAGCAGGGCACGAGCGCATAGAGCAATGTCGCTCATCCGATTCAGGGTATCTACAACCTGAGAATGCGACATGAACATACCCACAACCTAGGATATCTGAAGAGGATAATATACCGATGACACATATTCGAGCCACCGAGTATTTATACCCTTGTAACACGGGTATGGAAACATCCGACACGGCCGAAATTATCATCCGGCTTCCCCATGCCGAACCCAATCTGATGGTTGGGGGAGGGTAACGTATCCAGACATACCCAAAATTTTGTATACCTAGTACTTATTTAAACTGCACACATACCTACTTTTGATGGCAAACCATACTAGGTATATATATACCATGTCCCGTCTCGCATACCCTGTTCTCTACCTCATACCTAGGCAAGGACTAAACATCATCTACTCGCCTAATTATTCCATTTCTCGCTCAAACGTGAAACCTCATTTGTTCACCTTCGGAATGTTTTTTCCCCCGATGTGTAGACGCTGGTTAGGTACATACCTAAAATGTATGGGCTCCGTGTATCTAAAATCTAGCGTGAAAATATGTGCATTCATATTCTTGCAATATTAAAGGCCCACTAAATAAGGACGTTGGATAATTCCAAATATAAATACCAACGAAGCATCACTGATACCTATAATCTCGGCTGCAAATCAATTGCACGTATCAAACTTTTAAAGCCCACTAATCACGCAGGCCACATATAAGGAAATGTCTGCACTACTATTCCAACAAAATAAAGCCCACTAATCTAGCATGTCCGTGCTTGCAACGGTTACATGCAATTTCGGTAGCAAATGCACTAACGGGTATAACCTGATAATCTGAACCCGATCTGATCTGCACAATCAGGATACCTCATCGTACGGTCAGGAAGCATGGTGCCCAGGCTCCTAGGTGCCCCATTTATACACAATATAAGATGCACTCAAAACATCAATATGTAATGCGTCGTGACATGGTCCATGCGCCGATGGTCTCCTTCGCGCCCACAGTTTTTAAACAATTTAATAAACATACCTTGACCATATCACATTGCCCCTGCAAAATAAAGTTAGACGCGTTCTACTTTATCTTTTACATATTTTACGTGGCTTGGGGCTGTCGTAAATAGAACCGCTTCATACCTACGAACCTATGACCACAACAACGATCAAATAATTGCATATTTATTTATTCCTCTTGGGCCCTCCATTGAAAATGCAAAGCCAACTAATGAGAGAGAGACAGACACCCGCCAGCCACATATACGGTACAAGCCGTATGTCAGTTGTGGAACCAGTCTCGCGTAAGCGTACGCGTAAAGTCGGTCCGGGCCGCTTCATCAACTCAATGCCGCCGGCAATGCAAGTGCACGCGAGAGGGTAGCAAATAAAAGAACGATGTCCCCGTGATAAACACGGGTTCTAAAAGCGTACAGCTATATCTACGCATAGATCGGCTCTGATACCACTGAAGGGGATCGCAGGCAGAAAACAATAAATTTTCTAACAACGATAACCTTAAACTAGCCAGGATCTATACTATGCAGATATAGTAATACGGAGGAGATCGATATACATACCCTTGTAGACCGAAACGCGGGGTTTACGCTCCTGCACAAGCGTTGTCGATGAAGCCGACAAAGACGACCTCGAGGTCGTGTAGAGGAAGAAGACCTCCGAGCACCACTAGCGTGGCACCTCGCAGGGATCCACACACGTACGGTGAAGACGATGACCTCCGGGCTCCGATCCAGGGACGAGCAGCGGAAGACTTGGACCGGAAGACCAGCAGCACGGCGGTGTGCGTATGGTGGAGAGAACTTCACCTTGGCGCAACTCCAATGGAGGAATCACGTTTCAAGGAGAAGAAGAGAGAGAGAGATTGGTTGTTCTTTTAAAAGCCAAAGGGGCACCTCTATATATATAGGTGGAGGGGGGCTGCCAGCCTTGCTGGCTGGGTGGTGTGGGACTATTCCCACACCAGCCCGCCCCCAAGGGGTGCGCCGGCCCTAGGTGGGCCCCATTTGGCCCACCTAGGGCAGCCCCCTTCCTCATGCGCACCTAGGGGGGAAATTCCCCCCTTATGGGCCTTCTCTCCCATGGGAAGGCCCATTTAAGGTGGGCTGCCTTTTAAATTCCGAAAATCATTAAATAAAAATGTATTTAACTATTAATTACACTAATTAATATTAAACACACATTATCTAATTTATTCCGGCTCCGAAAACTATTTCGTCGCTCTCCGATCTTCATCGGATCTTTCCCGGGACGCTCCCGGTGCTCTCTTCTAATTTATTTTCCGGTAAACTTGTCGACTCCCCTTAAGTGTGTTACCCTAGCGGTTCGAGATCTCGCCAGACATGATCAAGACGCGCTCTCCGATCAATGACTAATTCGTGGACCTTGGATACCCAGAATTAATCCCTGTGAGATAACGAATAACTTTGTCGTTCGAACCTAGACATCGAGTCTTAAACCTTTTGCCATGACGATAATTAGCGTGTCCGAGACTCGTTCATAGATATCGCGATACCTAGCTTGATCTCGTTACCGACAACACTATCTTCTACTCGTCCATGACATTATGTCCTGGTGACCTAGTCACATGCTTGCAAGCTTATTTGACATAATCTCTCCGAGTGGGCCCTAGAGTATCTATCCTGTTATGCGGACTGGCAAATCCCGCTCTTGATCCCTCGTCTCAACATACTCCCTTCCGATACCCGAGAGGGACACCTTTATTGTCATACTATTAAGACATGACGTTTGATGCAATCAAAGTATCCTTCAGGAATAGCAATAAGAGTTGATCTCACGGTCAAAGGCGTAATGACTACGTCCTACAAATATTGGGCATGTCCATCACATCGTTCTACCAACGATATGACTCCATTGTCAACTGACACCATGTCACATGATCGGGAAACCTCGATCATCGATTGCACAATGAACTAGTCACGTAGAGGCTACTAGGGACCTGGTTGCCCTACGTATCACACATGTATTAATGTTTCCGCTTAATACTGTTATAGCATGACACAAAAACGTATTATGAACAAATGAGATATGATAAATAAAACACTTTATTAATTGCCTCTAGGGCATATCTCCTTCAACCGCTTGTCGGGGGGCTGCCCCCGGATAGGGTCAAGATGTGATAAAAGCTGCGTCCAAGAGTGGACCGAGATACTTGTCGACCGACTTACGCCTGACCGACATGTTATAGCCGACATGTCTATGTCGGTATGCTCTGTTTGCTACTTATGTGCAGGGAAAGCGGTCCGTGACGGGGAACCCGGCATATCCATGCCAGGTTGACAAGGAGAATCCGGCATGTCCCTGCCGGGTTAGCGAGAAGAGGAGTCGTAGACATATCCGGCATATCCGTGCCGGGTTGGGCAGAGAAGATGCCTAGCCAAACGCTACAGGACAGAACCAAGTACACAGACAAGACACGACATGCCCGTCCCCATGATGCAGAGCTAAGGACAGACAAGACGCGCCAAGCCCATACCTATGACAGAGGGAATAGTGTTGATTAGACACCAGTAGTCAAATCATGAATAGTGTGTAGTACCAAGGGTCCCCCGTGTCCCCTGGGCATTATTCTATAAGATGCACCAGGGGGAGAGAGAGCAAGAGGCATTCACGGGCTGCTCTTTCTCCTCACCCGAACCATCTCCTCTCTTCACTCCCAACTAGTTAGCTTGCTCCTCCATGATCCATTTTAGCCAAGAGCATGAACAGCTCAAGGAGCAAACTTGTAGCCCGAGATGTACTCCACCATATACACCACAAATGCAGGACGTAGGGGTTTTACCTCCTCACGAGGGCCCTGAACCTGGGTAGCTCCGTGTGTTTGCCGTGTTCTTCGTGTGCGATCCCTTCGCGCTATCCCTCCCCGAATCCTCTAGCGCCCATCGGCCTCACAAACTAGCCTACCCGTAGGCATCTGTCTGTTTGCCACGACGACAGTTGGCGCCCACCGTGGGGCGGACAGTGGCGCTTGCAGGATCAAATTCAGATGGGACTTTCTTCATCAACACCGGCGAGCTTCTCGGGTCGGGTTCCGCTGTTCGGCTCTTGGGACGGCTTCGCCAACCTCTTCATCGTCGATGTCGGTGCGGCGTTTGCGCCGTCTCACGCCTGAAGGATTCCGGAGGCTAGGCGCCGATGCTGCGCCCGCGCATCCTCTGCATCGCGCCTTCTCAAGGCTCAAGCTCGTCAACGCCATCCTCAAGGTTAGCGTGCCTGTCTGCGCTCGCGCGCGATGGCACCTCCGCCACGCGCTGGCCTTACGCTCGCGGCCCAGACGACAGCACTTGCCGTGGCCGCATCCTCTGCTCCAACCTCGTCCGCGATATCTCAGGCCGGCCGCGCCCTCGCGCCCCTGCCTCGACCTGCTGCTTCGCCCTGAGCACTGCTCGGCCGGCACCGCGGCAACCGGCCCGGCCTACCGCCCCTGCGCCTAGCTCCCGGCTGTGCCCTCTGCTCAGACCCAGCGTGGCCGCGTCTGTGCTCCAACCGCACCCCTGTGTCTCCATCAACTCAACGCCGACTGCGCACTTGCCGCAGCTCGCTGCCCCACCCACGCTCCTTCGACAACTGCAGGATGGCTCGACGCCGGCCGGCTCCTACCTCCGGCTTCGCCCGCCGGGTCGCCTCACGCTGGCCGCGCCCCGCCTCCCTGCATCCGGTGGTGGGCCCCCGCCGAGTCGCCGGCTGATGTCTACGCACGCTTCTATTCTCGTAGACAGTGTTGGGCCTCCAAGAGCAGAGGTTTGTAGAACAGCATCAAGTTTCCTTAAGTGAATCACCCAAGGTATATCGAACTCAGGGAGGTAGAGGTCAAAGATATCCCTCTCAAGCAACCCTGCAATTAAGATACAAGAAGTCTCTTGTGTCCCCAACACACCCAATACACTTGTCAGATGTATAGGTGCACTAGTTCGGCGAAGAGATAGTGAAATACAAGTAATATGGATGATTATAAGTAGTAAATGCAATCTGTAATAAAAATGGCAACAAGCAAACATGTAGCAAAACTTGTTGTAAACGGTGTTTCAATGCTTAGAAACAAGGCCTAGGGATCATACTTTCACCAGTGGACATTCTCAACAATGATATCACAATTGAGTAATAAATACTACTCTCAAACACTCTCATGTTGGATGATAAACACCATTCACTGTGTAGGGCTACAAGAGCACCCTCAAAGTCAGAGTAAACTAACACCACAACGTCATAAAGAAATCACACACGGTGCACATACTATCACCTTTACAACCGTGAATAACCCCGTAGTTCATATTAAAGTAACCTCTAGAGTGCATAATAGATAAAGAGTAACATCACATATTCAACTAGATTACAAAGCTCATGATCACATAAAGATCACACCATGGGAGAGAGATATAAACCACATAGCTACCGGTAGAGCCCGCAGCCCCGGGGGAGAACTACTCAGTCCTCATCATAGGAGTCAGCAACGGCGATGGAGATGGCGGTGGAGTCGATGGAGATGGCTCCGGGGGCAATTCCCCGTCCCGGCAGGGCGCCGGAACAGAGACTTCTGTCCCCCGAATCTTGTCTTCGATGGAGGCGGCGAAGCGGAAGTCTTATCGGGAAAAGGCTTATTCTTTTAGGGTTTGCATCTCGGGGACATTATATGGGCGAAAGGGCGAAGGCGGTGGAGCCCCGAGGGCCCCACCTCAGGTCCTGGCGCGGCCAGGAAGGCTGCCGCGCCACCCCTTGAGGTGGGCGGCTCGGTGCCCGTCTCCTTTTCCCCCTCGGACTTCTGGAACGTGTCTGGAATTCTAGGGTCTTCGGTATAAAAATTGTCCAATTACGAGAATATTTCCTTAAGTGGATTTCTGAAACCAAAAACAGCAGAAAACAGGGAACTGGCACTGTGGCATCTTGTTAATAGGTTAGTTCCATAAAATGCATAAAACAATACAAAATGTGTATAAAACATGTAGGCAATTGGTATAATATAAGCATGGAACATAAGAAATTATAGATACGTTTGAGACGTATCAAGCATCCCCAAGCTTAGTTCTACTCGTCCTCGAGTAGGTAAAACGATAACAAATAATTTCTGGAGTGACATGCTTTCACACAATCTTGATCAAATAATAATGTAATGCATGTAAGTTGAGATCAAATGAATAAAAGCTGTAGTTTATATTGATATCAAATGAGTAATGAATAAACAAGTAGGAAGAACAAAGCAAAACTTTCAATGAATTAGTACTAGAGAACAATCAACCGTGCAAAGTAGATATTAAAGATGATTTAAGCTTCAAGAACAACAATATAATTATCTAATGAATAAAACACTCATGACAACTTTGTGAAAGGATCAAGTCAAGTAATAGCAATATGCACGTAGAAGATCATCTCTCTATTTTTTCACTCAAAAACAAGCAAGCGTTCAGCGTTGGTTCCTGGCACCAGGATGTTGTGGCTAAGAGAATGTTAATGGGGGTTTGGAAGGCCAACGGAAGAAAGTCTCACAAAGCTGAAAATGATCATTAGACAAGAGGAAGTCTTATAATCGAAGCTATGCAAGGAGTAGTGATTGCCACACAACGGATGCACATAGAGCTATAAGTGTATGAAAGCTCTCCAATGGAACTAGTGGGGGTGCATCTAACTTGCTTGCTCATGAAGACCTAGAGCACTTTTGAGGAGGCTCATCATTGGAATATACAAGCCAAGTTCTGTAAAGTTCCCCACATAGTTATGCAAGTAAAACATGAAAACTCTCTCATATGGAGTAAAGGTGCTAAACATGAGCACAAATGATGACTATGAATAATATGGGTGCTATAACATGAGCACAAGTGTTGATAAAGAGTAGTAATGTTGCCCCCTTTTTTATTCTTTTTTTTTCTCTTTTTCTCTTTTTTCTATTTTTTTGTATTTTTCTGTTTCTCTTTTCAATGGCCTCCATGGCTCTTTTCACTTTAAGGGGCAAACATCCTAATATGATAATATGACAACACACTTTTTGGTACAAATATCTCATGATGAATAAAGCATAATGTATGAAACGGTGCCTCTGCCAGTGTAGCAGGATATGCAATGATCTAGCGTAACATGGGTAAAACCACACATTAGCTGTAAAGAATCATGCAAAGCAATATATAAATGATGAATGACAACAAGTCATGTAATGTAAGATGAAAGTTGCATGGCAATATATCTCGGAACAGCTATGGAAATGTTGTAGTAGGTAGGTATGGTGGATGTTTTGAGGAAGATATTTGGCTTATGTGTAGGAGAACATGATGAAGATCTCCCACGAGTTTTGGATGTACCCGCGAAATATGCACCAACTCTCAATGTGAGAAAGGGCAATGCAAAGTACCGAAGAGGCTAGCAAATATGGAGGCGGAAGTGCCATGAAAACCGCAGCTTTAGAACTCACAAGTAAAAGGATTCCAAATAGAAATATGATCTTACAAGGCATAATGAAAATCACTCCACGAGGGACTGTGGCAAATGAACAAGTCACTATTGGGACCCCGACCGTAGCGCATAAAACAAAGTCATTACGGTTGCTTTTGACATTAGAAGTCATATATCATTATGCTATCAACTGGAAATTTAAGTGTGGCACAGCTTCAAGTTTTCTAGACCAACCATTAATCATTCCACCTTACTAAACCATCATGTTTACCATTAAGCATATTAATATCTCAAAACAGCATCAATGATTCAAGTGACACAATTTAATGATCTACAAGATTATGTATCATTTAGTTATACCATCTACCACATTTAGCATTTTGTGTTCTTAACCAAACACCAATCAACTTATTTAAACAAAAACTCTCCAAGTATTTAACAATGAAGCAAGAGAGTATAACATATGAGAACTAACAGCTCTGAACAAGAGGTGCATGAAAAATAAGAGCTGAAAGTATTGCAGTAGCTAGAGAAGAATACTCAACAAATATAAGTGAAAAATATGAGTATTCAAATGAAAAAGCGGAGCGTGTCTCTTTCTCACACAAGAATGCTAGGATCCATTTTATTCAGATAATGAAAATAACAAAAGCAAAAATAAAAACAAACAGACGCTCCAAGTAAAGCACATAAGATGTGGCGGAATTAAAATATAGTTTCACTAGAGATAACCTAATAAATTGTTGATGAAGAAGGGGATGCCTTGGGCATCCCCAAGTTTTGACGCTTGAGTCTTCTTGAAATATGCTTGGGTGACCCACGGGGGCATCCCCAAGCTTAGGCTCTTTCATCTTCTTGATCACATCATATCATCCTCTCTCTTGATCCTTGAAAACTTCCTCCACACCAAACTCAAAGTAAACTTCATTAGAGGGTTAGTGCATAATCAAAAATTCTCATATTCTGCATGGAGACAATCATTATCATGGTACTGAACATTAGCTACAGCCACTGGAATTTTATGGAACGAAAAGATCCATTTAAAAACAGGAAAAGAACCAATGCAAAATAAATGGCAGAATCTGTCAAAAACAGAACAGTCCGTAAAGACGAATTTTTTCGAGTGACTTAACTTGCTCAAATCAGAAAACTCAAAACTAATGAAAGTTGCGTACATATCTGAGGATCACGCTCAGCAAATATCAGATTTTGTCAATTTTTCTGCAGAGAGTTATGAATTAAACGGTGGACAGCAGAAAACTGTTCCTGCGCAGGAATCCAAATCTAGCATCAACTTTCTACTAGAGACTTAACTTGGCACAACTATGCAATAAAATAAAGATACAAAGGAGTTGTTACAGAGGTAAGCATGCTCCTTGACTCAAATAAAAGAAAAATAATAGAAATAATATAGTGGGTTGTCTCCCATAAGCGTTTTTCTTTAAAACCTTTTAGCTAGGCAAGGAGATTTTTATGATGCTCTCATAAAAATGAGAGTTGAAACATAAAAGAGAGCATCAAGAAGCATATATAAAACATATTTAAATCTAACACACTTCCTATGCAAAGGAATCTTGTAAGAAAATAAATCAATATAGCACAAAGTGACTAGCATAGGAAGGCAAAACAAGTGCAACTTCAAAAATTTCAACATAAAGAGAGGAGACTAATATTATTGTGATGTATGAATCCATGTCTCCGTCTCTCATAATAACCAGTGGGTCTTAAACTACCCAGCAAATAAAAGAAAATCAAGAGAAAGCTCAAAACTTTCATCATAAAGAGAAGAAATTTAGTAACATGAAGATTTCTATAACCATACTTTCCTCTCTCAAAATAATTTTCAGTGGCATCATGAATAAACTCAACAATATAGCTATCACCTAAAGCATTATTATCATGATCCATAAGCATAATAATATCATTACCCTCCACATAAGCATAATCAATTTTATTAGTAACAGTGGGAGTAAAACTATCAAATCCATCATTGTAATTATCATAAATTGGAGGCATAGAATAATCATAATTAATTTTATCCTCAATAGTAGATGGACTAAAAACATCATATATAGGAGGCATATCATAATCAACATAAACAATATCCTCAATAGTAGGTGGACTGAAAATATCACAATGATTATAATTGTCATATATTGGAGGTATAGTATCATCAAAGTAAATTTTCTCCTTCGTGCTTGGGGGACTAAAAATATCATGCTCATCAAAACCAGCTTCCGCAAGCTTAGACTTTTCCATAGCATTTGCAATAATCGTGTTCAAAGAATTCATGCTATTAGCTTGCAAATAAAGTTCCATAGGTTTTTTAATTTTCTCTTCAAAAGCACCATGTCCTAATTCAATATAAATTTCATAAAGATCTCTATTTTTTTTGTTGTTTTCCATTAAGCCTAACCAGTGTAATAAAAACAAGAAACAAAAAGTAATAACTGAAGAATCTAAAGGAGATACCTTCCAACGCTTACCTCCCCGGCAACGGCGCCAGAAAATAGCTTGATGTCTACGCACGCTTCTATTCTCGTAGACAGTGTTGGGCCTCCAAGAACAGAGGTTTGTAGAACAGCAGCAAGTTTCCCTTAAGTAAATCACCCAAGGTATATCAAACTCAGGGAGGTAGAGGTCAAAGATATCCCTCTCAAGCAACCCTGCAATTAAGATACAAGAAGTCTCTTGTGTCCCCAACACACCCAATACACTTGTCAGATGTATATGTGCACTAGTTCGGCGAAGAGATAGTGAAATACAAGTAATATGGATGATTATAAGTAGTAAATGCAATCTGTAATAAAAATGGCAGCAAGCAAACATGTAGCAAAACTTGTTGTAAACGGTGTTTCAATGCTTAGAAACAAGGCCTAGGGATCATACTTTCACCAGTGGACATTCTCAACAATGATATCACAATTGAATAATAAATACTACTCTCAAACACTCTCATGTTGGATGATAAACACCATTCACTGTGTAGGGCTACAAGAGTATCCTCAAAGTCAGAGTAAACTAACACCACAACGTCATAAAGGAATCACACACGGTGCACATACTGTCACCTTTACAACCGTGAATAACCCCGGAGTTCATATTAAAGTAACCTCTAGAGTGCATAATAGATAAAAAGTAACATCACATATTCAACTAGATTACAAAGCTCATGATCACATAAAGATCACACCATGGGAGAGAGATATAAACCACATAGCTACCGGTAGAGCCCGCAGCCCCGGGGGAGAACTACTCACTCCTCATCATAGGAGTCAGCAACGGTGATGGAGATGGCGGTGGAGTCGATGGAGATGGCTCCGGGGGCAATTCCCCGTCCCGACAGGGCGCCGGAACACAGACTTCTGTCCCCCGAATCTTGTCTTCGATGGTGGCGGCGCAGCGGAACTCTTCTCGGGAAAAGGCTTATTCTTTTAGGGTTTGCATCTCGGGGACATTATATGGGCGAAAGGGCGAAGGCGGTGGAGCCCCGAGGGCCCCACCTCAGGTCCTGGCACGGCCAGGAAGGCTGCCGCGCCACCCCTTGAGGTGGGCGCCTCGGTGCCCGTCTCCTTTTCCCCCTCGGACTTCTGGAACGTGTCTGGAATTCTAAGGTCTTCGGTATAAAAATTGTCCAATTCCGAGAATATTTCCTTAAGTGGATTTCTGAAACCAAAAACAGCAGAAAACAGGGAACTGGCACTGTGGCATCTTGTTAATAGGTTAGTTCCAGAAAATGCATAAAACAATACAAAATGTGTATAAAACATGTAGGCAATTGGTATAATATAAGCATGGAACATAAGAAATTATAGATACGTTTGAGACGTATCACTGGCCGCGCCGCTTGGAGGCTCTCCGCGCGTCGGGTTGGCTTAGTGGCCGGCTCGCCCTCCAGCCCTCCGCATGTCGGGTCGCCGGCTGCGCCCTCAGGCGTTCCTTGGCTGGCCCGATCTGTAGTCGGCTTGCTGGCGATAAAGGAGAGAAGTGCGCATGTCGGATGAGAAAAGGAAAAATGAAGAAAGAGGAACGAGTCGGTCGGGTGAAAGCAGAAAAGAATAGGAAAAAAGAGAAGCTGCCGGCGTGCGGTGCTCTCCGACATGTTTTATGTCGGCAGGCCCGGCAGGGCATGTCGGCACGCCGTAATAGCCGCTGCGCCGACATCATGACTCGGTGGGCCTGCGGCAGCTCGGCGACAACGAGCGAACACTTCAACGACATATACGGTAACATCTACCCGACATCAAAATAATTGCATTAATATTTATAGTATATAGATTGCGTGCTTCGTGAACTGTCTTAAAAGTCGCTCGGGGACTGCCCCTTCATACCTTGCTTAAATGTTGACCCCGGGGACGCAGTGTCGTAACCCGGGGACTGTCCTTTAATATTGCATGTATGTTTTCCCCGGGACCGAGATGTCTTGACCCGGGGACTGGATCACCAGTGCATTCTGCTTTTTACTTCTATATCTGAAAGTTGACCCGGGGACTCGGTGGGAACCGAGTCTTTATCTCATGGCATAGTTTTGCTTATAAGTTTAATTCTCGGCATGTGCTATGATTAACTCTGCTTGTTAATAGATTCGCTGCTTAAATTATATAGTCATTATATATGTGCTTGAGCTAACGTTGAAAGGTGATGTTGGTTTTTACCGAGAGAATACTCTGCACCAATATTATGCTTATGTCGGTTATCTCGGATTCATATGGTATTCAATATGGCATCATAGTATATTGCCGGATTATAGATGGCATCATGCAAAAATCCCAGATCGCCGTTTATGTCGGTTTGCCAAGTTATACCGGCATCATGCAAAAATCCCAGATCGCCGTTTATGTCGGTTTGCCAAGTTATCCCGGCATCATGCAGTATCTCCAGATCGCCGTTTATTTCGGTTTGCCAAAATATCCCGGCATCATGCAATATCTCCAGATCGCCGTTTGTGTCGGTTTGTCAATGTATCAGGATATCTTACAAAACCTCAGAAACACCATTTATGCAGGTTGGCCGATGGCAACCCGAGGTACCCTTATGTCAAACCAGCAGTGGCTGGAGACATCCATGTCGGTAAGTGCCCAGAGTGGCTACCGGATATCCGAGACACCCGAGATACACTTATGTCAAACCAGCAGTGGCTGGAGACATCCATGTCGGTAAGTGTCCAGAGTGGCTACCGGACATCCGAGACACCCGAGGTACCCTTATGTCAAACCAGCAGTGGCTGGAGACATCTATGTCGGTAAGTGCCCAAAAGTGGCTACCGGACATCCGAGACACCCGAGGTACCCCTACGTCAAACCGGCAGTGGCTGAAGACATCTATGTCGGTAAAACGCCCAGAGTGGCTAAAGAGCCGGCATATGATTGTATTTTTGCAGGTACAAGGTCGAGTATGTGAAGACGGTGGTGTTGTTATTATTTTTCTAAGTCTGCGCGCGACTCTGTCCCCCGCAGCCTCGGGGACTAGTGCCTGGGGTATAATCCCCAATACCCTAAAGATATGAGATTATTGTGTTGATACTAGAGGTTAAAGAGAGTTTAAACAAGGAGAAGATAAAGAAAAGGGAAAAGATATGATCTGCTCCGAGTTTAGCACGATGCAGGCCGACACAGTGCACGCTGGACCGATTTAAGTCTGTATTGGAGCAAATTGAGCCCGGCTAGACTTTATTTCGGATGGCCAGGCCAACTTGCTTCTCGAACGGGCCGGTTTTCCCTTTACTCGGTAGAACCGAGTTTGCTCATTTGTTGAACCGAGTTCACCTGTGTCCTACATAGACCAAGACTTCTCTAGCCGACATAAGCTGCTCCTGTTTGGGCCGGCCTGTCTCTAGCTCGGCAGGACCAGGTTCGCAGCACCTCGGAGCGGGCCGAATTCTTATATCTCGGTTGGGCCGAAACAAGGTTGCCTCACCCCGACATCTCCTCATCTCGGTCGTCTTCTCGACCAAGTACAGCGCCGCATCGACACCTCATCTCGGTCGACCGCAACTCGACTGCGCCCCGGTGCGCCCGCGCCGTCCTCTGCCTCGCCTGCATCCTCGTCTCGACCCGGATGCGCCCGACACCGCCGCGCCGCCTCGCTCCACGCCGACCTCGCCTCGTCCGACTTCGAGTCCCCGTCCCCGACCTCGGCTGCGCCGGCCACGACTCCGTCTCGGCCACGCCGCCCATGCCACGACTTCGGCCTCCACTCCAGCGCCTCCTCGAGCTCGTCCCCGACCTCTCCGGCGCCGCGCTCCGACGCCAGCCCTCCGCCTCCGGCCACTCGCCTCGTCGGCCACGCTCCCGCCCCGGCCGAGATCGCGTGGCAGTCCGCTTCTTGCCGAGATCGCGTGGCAGTTAGCCGCCTGCCGGCTGTGCCCTTGCCTCGCCGCTACCGGCTACGGCTCTGACCTGCACCCCGCGTCCGGCTGCGCCCCCGCCCGGGTCGTCGGCGGCCGGGTTGCCGAAGGCGCCATCCGGGTCGCCGGGTTCACTCCATGCTCGGTCGCTGCGGGAAGAGGGGAAAGCTATGCATGTCGGGTGAGAAAGGAAGAAAAAAAGAAAAAGAGAAGGGAAGGAGAGGCCGGAGCTGTCGGGTGGAGAAGAAAAAGGAGAGAGAAGGGATCAGATCAGATCCGATCGGGTGGAGGAAAGAAAAAAGAAAAGGAAAGAAGAGAGAAAAAGGGAAAAGAAAACTGCATCGGGTGCGCACGGGGTTCCTCGGTCGGCTGGGATTATCCGGTGAGTTCCTAGTCGGCCGGGACGTTTCCGGCTGCGCATATACCCGGTTGGTCGGCTGACCATCTGCCCGACTGGACCAAGGCTGCGTCAAATCGGATGAGCAGGTACTTCTCCAACTCGGTCGCGGACCACTCCACCACCTCCGGCCCAGTATTTCTCCATCGGCCGATACCACTTCTTAGTGGCAACCTCGCGCGCCCACGATCAGGATATGAAGGTTGGACTCTGGAAGTTTTTGGCATGGACCGACATGGCAATGTCGGATATTTTGGTCAAGTTGGTTTGGTTTTATGAACCTGGTGTGGCCCTTCATCCAAGGCTGCAGGACCGCATCAGCTTCGGGGACTAGTGTCGGGGGGCTGCCCCCGGATAGGGTCAAGATGTGGTAAAAGCTGCGTCCAAGAGTGGACCGAGATACTTGTCGACCGACTTACGCCTGACCGACATGTTATACCCGACATGTCTATGTCGGTATGCTCTGTTTGCTACTTATGTGCAGGTAAAGCGGTCCGTGACGGGGTACCCGGCATATCCATGCCAGGTTGACAAGGAGAATCCGGCATGTCCATGCCGGGTTAGCGAGAAGAGGAGCCGCAGACATATCCGGCATATGCGTGCCGGGTTGGGCAGAGAAGATGCCTCGCCAAACGATACAGGACAGAACCAAGGACACAAACAAGACACGACATGCCCGTCCCCATGATGCAGAGCTAAGGACTGACAAGACGCGCCAAGCCCATACCTATGACACAGGGAATAGTGTTGATTAGACACCAGTAGTCAAATCGTGAATAGTGTGTAGTACCGTGGGTCCCCCATGTCCCCTGGGCATTATTCTGTAAGATGCACCAGGGGGAGAGAGAGCAAGAGGCATTCACGGGCTGCTCTTTCTGCTCACCCGAACCATCTCCTCTCTTCACTCCCAACTAGTTAGCTTGCTCCTCCTTGATCCATTTTAGCCAAGAGCATGAACAGCTCAACGAGGAAACTTGTAGCCCGAGATGTACTCCACCATATACACCACAGATGCAGGGCGTAGGGGTTTTACCTCCTCACGAGGGCCCTGAATCTGGGTAGCTCCGCGTGTTTGCCGTGTCCTTTGTGTGCGATCCCTTCGCGCTATCCCTCCCCGAATCCTCTAGCGCCCATCGGCCCCACAAACTAGCCTACGCGTAGGCATCTGTCTGTTTGCCACGACGACACCGCTTGCGTCGACGGCATTTTGTCGGGGCTGTCGACGTAGTGGTCGACGACAAAGCCGTCGGGTTAGATATATAGGGCTACGTACACCGACGGTAAAGCCGTCATCTTAGCTTTTTTTTTTCATTTTTTCTATTTAAAATAAATAAATCATATCTTTAAATTTTTTAATCGAAATTTAACACATAAAATGTCTAAATTGATTAGAGAATGAGAGGAATCCAAATATGACAATTGTATCATCTTTTGGATCATATTTTTTATACTCATAAAATAGTTATTTTTGGCAATTTAAAAGTGAAAATGATATTTATAAAACTAAATTTGAAAAATCTCTTCGGTATGATTGTTTCCTATATCAAGATACACCTATTTGTAGAATATGATAATCTTATAATAAACTATGCCGTGGGAATGGCAATAACATGATCATTTGGGCTGAAACCTGTAGATGTTTATACATGATAGACCTTTTGTGATTATTTTAAAACATTTATTAAAAATTAAGTTTACCTTTTTTCATAGTAACTAGTACACATAAAAAGAATCCATGCCAGAGGATATATTTTTAAGCTTTATTTCAATTTATTTGACATTTTTGAAAAAACTATCAAAATTGCCAACATGACTATTCATCGAAAGAGATCAAATTTTCTAATATATCTATGTTGCTGTGATATAAACACTACTTGTGTAACTTCAAATGATTTTAAAAAAATTCAGACCAAACTATCAAACACTTGTAGTTCAAATTTGGATTACTTTCGGAAAACCGACATTAACTCATTTAACTACACGAAATTAGGTAGAAATAGAGAAAAATCCTAATACTCGGGTATTATCTATCAAATATGAACTACTCTTTGTGAAAATTAGATGGGTTCCATTTTACTTTGATTCCCCCTTTTGTTGACATGGTGTTTGTCAATTATTTACTTTGATGCGTTTTTGTACCTGTGAAAACTTGTGGAACTATGTTGTAGAAGAGAAAACTTCTGAAGTGATAAAGGTTTTTCCCTTTTTATTCTTCTTTTGATAGTATAATTCATCTCCATTTCGTCTAATCATTTAATGTTTGCACTATAAGTATTGAAAAAGGGAAAATAAGTTGATTCTGAAGAACCATTAAGCACAAAAAAAAAGAGTTGTAAGTTCACTCAGTCAGACATATTCTTGTACAATTATCTTCTTTCAATCACATACTTCAACAAGCGTTGCGTATGAAAGGTTTTTGAAAACGATACATGAGCTTCACCGCAAAAAATTGGACGGTGTCCTCTTTAAAATCGATTTTGAAAAGGCATATGACAAGGTTAAATGGCCCTTCCTCCAACAAGCGTTGCGTATGAAAGGTTTTGCGGAACAATGGTGCAAATCGGTTATGCAATTTATCCAAGGTGGAAGTGTTGGCATTCGCGTAAATGATGACATTGGTCACTATTTTCAAACCAAAAAAGGTCTTAGGCAAGGAGACCCGCTGTCCCCAATGCTTTTTAATATTGTTGTAGATATGCTTGCTATTCTTATCACGCGGGCGAAGGAAGATGGGCAAGTAGGGGGTTTAATACCTCATCTTGTTGAGGGTGGAGTCTCTATTCTACAATATGCGGATGATACAATTCTATTCTTGGAGCATGATTTAGATAAGGCGGTCAATATGAAGTTAATATTATGTATATTTGAGCAACTCTCCGGGCTTAAAATTAATTTCCACAAGAGTGAAATTTTCTGTTTTGGCAAGGCAAAAGAGGTAGAAGATCAATACCGACAAATTTTTGGATGCGAGTCGGGAGTATTACCTTTTAAGTACTTAGGTGTGCCTATCCATTATAGAAAATTACGCAATGCCGAATGGTACCCAATTGAATGTCGTTTTGCAGACAAACTAGGGTGTTGGAAAGGCAAGTTGCTCTCATATGGAGACAGGCTTGTTTTGATCAATTCGGTATTAACAAGTCTACCTATGTTTATGTTCTCATTTTTTGAAGTACCTATAGGGGTACGAAAAAGATTTGACTACTATAGGTCACGCTTTTTTTGGCAAAGCGATGAGCATAAACAGAAATATAGACTAACTAAGTGGAATATAATTTGTCGACCAAAAGATCACGGGGGTCTTGGAATTGAGGTGCTTGAATTAAAGAATAAAAGTTTACTTAGCAAATGGTTGTATAAATTATTAAATGAGGAGGGTATGTGGCAGGAGCTATTGCATAATAAATACCTGCATAGTAAAACACTTGCTCAAGTTGAGAGTGGTCCGACTGATTCACCCTTTTGGAAAGGTCTCATGCGGATTAAACAAGAGTTTTTTGATAGAGCCTCCTTTAAAATAGGAAATGGTCTATCTACCAGGTTTTGGGAAGATACTTGGTTGGGAGACACCCCCTCATGCATCAGTACCCCTCTCTATATAATATAACACAACGTAAAAATGTTTCTGTACACTCTGTATTGGCGGCTGCGCCCCCTTTGAACATTGGTTTTAGAAGGGCATTACTGGGGGATAAATGGGATGCTTGGTCTCACTTATGTCTTCGGTTAATGGAGGTCCATTTGTCGGATAACAATGATACTTTTGTATGGAAACTCACTGCAAACGGGAAGTTCACCGTCAAATCGATGTATGAGGACTTGATGAATAGACATACCGCTTATTTGCACAAATATTTGTGGAAACTGAAATTACCTTTGAAGATAAAGATTTTTATGTGGTTCCTGAATAGAAAAGTATTGCTTACTAAAGATAACCTGACTAGAAGAAAATGGAAAGGATGTACTAAGTGTGTTTTTTGTGGATCGGAGCATCTCTTCCTTTCTTGCCCGTTTGCACAACTAGTTTGGAGAGTTGTGTACAGCACATATAATATCCCACCACCAACCAATATAAAGAATATGTTCGGAAATTGGTTGAATGGCATTGATAACAAGACCAAGGCTAGAATTCGTATTGGCGTTTCAGCTATTTGTTGGTCCATATGGAATTGTCGAAATAATCTTGTTTTTAACGGATCTTCGCACTTCCACATCATGCAGGTTATTCATATGACATCACATTGGATTCAGCTATGGGCATACTTGTTGCCCCAGGACCAGCAAGACCTTATGGTTACTGGTTCTACCCGGCTCCTGATGGTCGCATAGGGGTTCTTCTCTCGGCCTACGTGGCAGCACACTAGACGACTGCAGGCGTAGTGGTCCTATGTTGTCATGTTTTAGATGGTTGATACTTGTCTCAACCTTATGCGATGATTGATTTGTAAACTTGAGACTTTTCCGAATTTTGTAATAAGTACAGCGGTGTGCATCAATCGATGTAGAGGCTGGGGATTTCCCCTTTTCTAAAAAAAATAAAATAAATCACATACTTCAACTATTCTAGAGAGGGAGACACAAAGCATATACTTTGTTGGGAGACTCTCGTTTAACAATATTGATGCCCCTCGTTCACCTATGGTTTGACCATTTTGTGTGTTTCGTCTTGGTTGTCTAAAGGGTTTTAATTATAGCCTAAATTATCTTTTTTTTTGTTGCTTTACGAACACGCGTACGTGGACGCTGGAATCTGATGTAAAATACTCTGTACAATAAATGAATGTATTAGAGCTGTAAAGATGTATCGCACGGATTAAATGTGCGAAATATGTCAAGACGGGCGAAATATATGTACTCGATCCTATATGCTATGCATGTGTGACACGTTCGTGTTGATTTTCCCCTTTTTAGCTGCAATTTGTGGCTTTGAATATAAAGTCGGGCCCTTCCCAGGGGTTATCTGTGCATCTAGAGCGCTACACCGCTGGCCAAACCGGAGCTACTGCGACGATTTTCCCCACTTTAGCTTGGAAGGGAAACTTACAACAAGAAAACATCGCAACATTTTGTTTTCTGTTTCGAGGTCTGTTTTCAAAATTATAGTGCCCTTTAGCAGACTAGATTTTGAAAAAGCGCATCAGTATGCTTGACTTGTTGAGAAGACTCGTTCATATAGTTGATTTAGACAAAAAACATCAAGTGCCCGACTGCAAATTAATAAAGCACAAAACGGGGGATGCGTACTAAGTGTTGAGGAGGACAACATACAACGAATGACACACACATTCAAGCGAACTCAGAAAGGTGAAACTTACGCACAACATGAAAATAGTGAAGACTTCGTACGCACTTTCTCTGTTCCACAATTCATGTCGTGGTTTTAGCTTAACCATGACAAGATCATGGAACAGAGGTAGTAGATAAGAGCGTTCAACGTGAATGCTAAAGGAGATTAGCAACCGATTGTGCTCCCAATTTTTTCTCCTTCAATGATGGGACGAAAGGTGGATGGAAGTTCGTATAGAAAGGGATATGCATCTTGTTAAAAAAAGGGATATGCATGTGGCCATAGTGTCTCATTTATATTACGTTCTCACCTACTAGTGTTGACCACTCACGTGCTTAAAATATTTTATAACTTAATCCAGTTTGTTCATGTTTGAACATCACAATTTCTGTATTGGAAGCACGAGGAACATCGAGATGCAACAACTTGATCTAGAAACAATGTTTTTGGTGGAATTGATGTAATTATAGGTATTGCATGGTCTGTTTTGCCCATCCTTGTTGGGGTTCACTCAATTTGATCCACTTATAAATGAAACCATATGCAAAAAAGTTGCAATATAATGAATTGCCAGTCGATCGAAATTGGCGATTATCATTTGAAGTTACTAGTATACAAGGGTGAAATAGCCATTGAGCCCTACAACATGTGAAAAATTAATAGGATATCTCTAGAAATGAAGAAATAAGGATGACCGGTCCAGTGAGATTGCATAGAATATATTATATTCTCATTTAATGTCATTAATTAATGCATTTCTAATTTTGGCCTCTAATTGCTAGAAAATTCAAATTGTCCCTAACGGTCACAAAACCGAAGTGTTCCTATAAAAGCTCTTCTCCGTTATACCTATCGTCATTTCTCCATGAATTAACACCCAGACCCCTCTCTACCACCACCATTAGCATTGTTTGCACTTCGGGTTGACAAAAGGCATGCAACAAAAATTGTACAAGACAGCTAGTTTCCATATGTTACCAGTCAAGTTCATAATAGAGGAAACTCAATGCCTCAATCACAATGAGCAAAAGAAGGAGGGGGAATCCAAAGTCGTAGAGGAACATTCTATGCCTTCTGTTTATGTAAGTAAAATCTACAACCATAAAGAAGGAATGTGGGAGGAAGAAGTTGTTGATGTGGTGGAACCTTCCATGCCTTCTATCGATGTAAGTCATGAAAACATCCATCATGTTTATTAACACGGGTCTCCTTTCGAGCCTTCAGAATCATCCTATAAAATTAAAAATACCAAGAAATAAACTCATCGTATCAATTCTATGGGTTGAATCATATAAGAGATCATGGAGTTTTATTTGTGTACGTTAAGAGTCTTCATAGGCGATGATTACATATCTATAATCTGCACATAGTTTACTCCTTACTTGCACCAACTTGTAGGGGAGCGGTAGGGGGCATAAGAAAAGATGGGCCAGGTTTGGCTAACTATGTGGGCTATCTACTAGGGGATATGCAAGGGATTTTTTCTTGACTTAGGGGGAGGGGGACCCAGTAAATTCCTCCACTGAGTGCATCCATCTAATTTATTGTTATTTACTGAGGATGAAAAGTACGTCACCAAAACAAACAAAGAAACAATAACTAAATATAGAAAGATATCTAAAGATATCATGCCTTTTTTATGCAGATAGATCACACTCGTATTTGTTACCATGCATGCTGGAAGACAAAAACGAAGGACCTAATTTAATCTAGTCTAGTACACCACCAACAATGTTCAAGGACACAAAGCAATGCCACCAATGTGAGAGAGGTGTCTAAAATAGAGCAATGCAGAAATTTGCGCATTAAGAGTGAATCAAGAAATAAAATAAAAAAATAATCCACATTGCACAAACATATAAGCAACTATAAGGATTATATACCTTGTTGGAATCTCGTATAGAGCATTTATGTACATGTATGTGTATTATATAGAAAAGACTCCTGTACTCTAGATATGTCGGTGTGCCTAGTTATGGAGATTTATAATTAGTGAACTATGCACGTTGTTTTACTTTTTTATAATATTCTTCAGAAGTAGCTATGAAGTTTGACATAAAATGTATATCATTCTTTTTTTGCTATTAACATGGTTTTTAAAATTTGAAGCTTCAAGAGGAGGGATCCAAAGTAGTGAAGGAGCATGATGTGCCCTTTGTTGTCCTAAGTAAATGCAACAATAATGATCAAGAACAAGAGAAGGACCCCAAAGTTGTGGATGATCATGCTATGTTATCTGCTTATAAAACTCAGGAAATAAATGATAGTGAAGAAAAGCAGGGACATGAATCTGAAATAGTGGAGGAACATGTCATGGCTTCTGATACTAGAAGTAACATCACAGAAGATCAGCCACAGATACTCAAAAGGAGAAAATTTGAGGGAATGTTAATTCTTACTGAAGTAGAGCACAACAACTCAAAGAATGTCGCAAGTCGAACGAGGAAACAAAGTAAGTCAGGATCACATTTCAAGGATCCCAAGATTGGGACCTCCAGTAAACCTATCAGTTTTGAAAACTCAGAGCAAGAGTCGGACTAGATATTCCATGGTCATTACAATCTTGGTACGTCAAAAAAAACTTGTTCATTTCTATGTTACTATGCCAGTTATGCAATGTTCACGACTTTGGAGTAATAGGCTAAGATATTGATGTATTTGGTGACCGGGTATTTACTTAAACTTGAGAAAAAAATTACTTGAGGCGCAAAGACGGAGATGCATTTTGTTAAAGTTTCAAAGTGCTGAATTAAGTACATATTACATACTATGAATCATGCGACATATCAGTTTATTTGTGCAAACTACTATTTCCAATCCTTTGTAAAACATCCATTTTTCTATACAATAAATGGTAGACTTATGGGCTCAATTCTTCATTAAATTGATAAAATGCTTAAGAAAAAAATATGAAAGAACATGTACAGTACGCACATATCCCCTTCGATGGCAGTTGTGCTTTATGTGGTGGTTTGGAAGATTGCAAATCATATTTTTTTCACATGCACTTTAGCGTCTTTTTGTGGAGTGGCATCTGCCAAAGTATTGATGTTAAGTGGAACCCTCAAAACTTCGACCATCTTTGGTCGATTATGCTTTACCTCGACCAGCGACGGAATCAAGGCCATGACTCTCCCCTTGGTGGAGTTTTTTTTGTTAAACTATCCTCGTTAATTAGTGGTTTTGAGCCCTAAATTTACCCAAAGCTAGCTATCTATATGCCCCCCTCCAAGTTATTTCATATATAGTTGCCCCATTCTATGCCTGATTATGTCCTTGCCCTCAACGACAAATCTAGGATGTTTGGCTTCTTATTGATGCTTGTTGCTGGTATCTTTGGAATTTGAGAAATAAACTGCTGATTGCTTTTTCAAAATTGGTTTACTCGTGCAGCAGTGGAGACACCTCTCCAAGCTCAAGGATCACCCCATCATCGACCTGGTCGTGACGGAGCTGCGCCACCTCTACAGATTTACATGCGAGCGACCATGCCGACCTCTGGTGCTTAGTTTATCTAGCTTTATTTCCCTTAGTTTGCCTTAGTGTAAGCTTAAACTATCTAAACTCGACTGTGAGCTCTATGATCCGTATTGTATTTGGGATCCCCATTTACATTGTTGTCACTCTTGAACCTTTGAAGGCTTTATTGTTGTGCCTTTTATCTAAAAAGACCGGCCAAACAATCACATACAAACATGATTTGCGTGAAAACATGAATGACCTACAATGCATCGCACCCGAAATTTTACTTTATACTCCAAAACAATTAACCGGATAAGCGTACAAAATAAGTAAAATAAGTAGTGTATATACCTGTTGTACAAAATTCATCTTCTTTTTTCTTCTCTTGTTTTTCCTTTTTTTCTTTTCTTTTCTTTATGTTTTCCTTTTTTCTGATTTCGGAAATGTTAAGTTAAAAAAAGTTAGAATAAAACTGTGCAGAACTGAAAAATGTTCTGACTTAAAAATATTCAGTTAAAAATGTCCAGTATCAGAAAAGTTCAAATTTTAAAAATGTTGAGAAAATGAAACTATCAACTCAAATGTCCAAATCTAGAAATGGTTAAAAAAATTAAACATTCAAATTTTGAAAGAAAGTTAAATTTTCGGAAGTAAATTAGATTTAAAATATATACCGATAAAAATATATTTTAACAACATAGTAAAGAAAACCAAATAAGAGTGGATGATGTTTAATGGGTCGGCCCGTGTTCTGCTCGCGTTCAGGCCGCGCGAGGTGTTTTACAGGGACTCCCGTAATTCGCAGCCCATGCTGTTAGGCAGTTGGGCTAAACCGTAAGCTGTGCCTCTACTGGGATGGGCTTCGAGGATCAGGAAGATGACTCGGCCTGGAACCGGACAACCTCGGCCTCCATCGCTTCTCTCTTCAGTCTCTTGTAGGAGTAGTTCTTATTCTCTTGTTCTTCTTCCTGCAAGCGCCTAAACTTGGAGTCCATGGCTTGTAATCCTAGATAATAAGAAATTGACCTCTGAATAGCTAGTGCGGTGTTAACACATGCGCCCGGGTGGCCACACGCGCAGGCGCATCATCGCGGACCAGGCGAGCGGCTGGTCATGCTCATGTACACGGGCCGGAACAACGACAGGGTTCTGTGGCAGAGGGAGTATAGGATGCAAATAATAACGACTACTGGATACGTATGTTGTCGATGGTTGCAAGAAGTCTACCTAGCTCGTCGAATATGAGACGCAGCGGCTTAAGCTGCGCGAACCGGTCAGGCACTGCTTGGTCTATAGAACCATCTTAGCCGCTGAAAATTCTTAACTCTTAATGGATCAATCCCCATAGGCTATTGTTTGTTGTATTGATAATATAGAAGATACATAGATAGATTTCTTGATTGTGCCGCGAAATGCTGCCACCCTCAAGTGAATCATGGATGATGGCAATTAACACTTTGGCATGATGCTAGGTCGAGGCCCCATTTTCTGGTCCTCCTCCTTGCCGTCTTTCACAATAAATACACTACTCATTCCAAACACCGTATGCCGGTCGAAGTGGCAATGCATGAACCACACACCTGAAAAATCAAAATATAGTTAAGCACACACGTACATACAAAGACTTTTGTTGAATGCAAAATGTTAATTAGTAGTAGAACCAACTGGCGGCGCAAAATGCATGAATGAAGCTAAGAGATAATGAACATATGTACGTACCAGGGTTGGTTGCGTTGAAGCGGATGGCGGCCCAGCCAGCCTTGGGCACAGTGACCGTGTTCTGGTACGGCGGGTCGACCAAGTTGTAGGTGGCAGGGTCCGTGGTCTCGTTGTAGTTTCCGAACCCTCTCCCGACCACGTAGAAGGCGTAGCCGTGCAGGTGCATGGGGTGGTTCTCGGCGCCGAGGATGGCCGTGTCCTGGAACACCACCTCCACGACGGTGCCGTACTCCAACACGGTGACCTTGCTGCCGCGCTTTGTTGGCCAATACCTCCTGGAGGTCTCGCCGTCGGTGAAGTTAAAGAAGAAGGGCGGCTTGTTGGGGAAGTCCTCCTCGTAGATGCCCTTCTGGGAGTAGTAGTATGCGTCGAGGATGTCGACGCGTCTAGGGTCCTCGAAGCTGACGTTGTTGAGGCTGGCCCCGAGGCGGGTGCCGCCTGGCCCGTCGCACTTGATCCCCGGGGTGTTGCAGGGGAGTGTGTTGACGGCTATGGTGATGAGCATGTGCTTGTCCACCGTCTTGGGCACGTTCACCGGGTGCTCCCGGCTGTTCAGAGACCGGAGATTGGCCGTATATTCTATGGCGATTTCGTCGTTGAAGTTGCCCACCATTTTTGGGCCGACGGGAGGTCTGTCGTCCCGCGCATCCACGTACTCCACCATGGCCGTGGCGGTGTTTTTGTTGAACCCGAGGTCATGGTTGGACGCGTAGGTCCGTGAAGCCATGTAGTACCTGTACTTGGGACGTTCGGCCTTGAGGAGCACGTCCATGGTCTGGCCAGGCGAGATCATCAGATACTCCACCCTGAATGGCTTCACGTAGCGTCCGTCGGTGCCGACGACGATGAAACGATGCGTGGCCACGCTGAAGAACATGTCGTTGTCGAGTCCAGCGTTGATGATCCGCAGCAGGTACGTCTTCCCGGATTCCACGTTCATCTTGAACATGTCGTCCTTGGAGCAATTGAAGAGGTCGCCGGGCTGGCCGTTAATAGTGAGTGCATCTGAATACTTAATCTCACCGCCAGTCTCCGGAGGTGCTCCTCTAAAACATGGTTCAGATCGCCCTTCCACCATTCACCTGCACTCATGACAAGGTAATTATATAGTCAGCGCATGGATAAGTGCCCGTAGAGAAAGTGTACACCCTCATTAATGAATGTAACTTGGGTTTTTCTTCATAAGAACAGAAATACGTACTGAGGATTATGGTATGATCCCCGTCGGGCATGTTGAAGGGGTAGTCTTCGCCCTTCTTGGGGTGGACGATGAAGGCGCCGTGGACGCCGGCACGGTCCAAGTCGCTGTGTGCATGCCACCAGATGGTGCCCTCCTCCTCCGACAAAAGGATCTCGTAGGTGAAGTTCGTGCCCGGCATGATGGGACACTGCGTGATGAACTCCGGCCCGTCGTACCATGGGTTACGGGGCTGGTCTACGCCGTGCCTGCGAATTATACATCAAATAGAAAGCCAATTGAAGCTGTGTGTGGGTTGATGATCAGCTAGAGGATGATGGATGAGTTACCACTTAATTAATTACCAGTGGATGGTGATGTTCTTGTTGCCTTGGTTGTAAACGTTGACGATGACCTTGTCGCCCCTGCGCGCCGTGATGGTCGGGCCGGGCCACGTGCCGTTCACGGTGAGCAGTGTCTTCTGCTCGCAGAGCTTGTTGTAGCTAGTCTCCTTCACCTGCAAAACATATACAGTAGTATATGACACCAGTTAGCTACAAGTACGTACATCAACGCAAATAACAATGCACATCAAGTAAGTACGTAGAATCTTACGATGAAATCGTAGTAGTTGTGCTGGGCCAGGACAACTGCTCCTGCAGACGCAAGCAACGCAGCGAGCAACCAAAGCGTCGCCGGCGTCTTCCTTGCTACACCACCCACCATTGCCTTCCTTGCCTGCTGGCCACAACCGTCAGGCGGTGTAGGTGATTTAGCAAGCTAGGTTAGTACACTTGCTTGCTTGTTGTTGGAATGGAAGTATATGCCTGAGGTACTACTTATAGCAGCTAGCAGCTGAGGAAGCTAGAGAGGTTACATGATCTCAGTCAATTAGCTGGCAGCACATGTCGAAGCTTGACTGGCTAGATCTCAGTCGACTGAGATCCAAATAGATCTCGGTTGATTGTGGTTTGCTAAGCTAGATTTAGTGTTTAATTAGGACTCCCTATGTGCCATGCAACGGCTGGACGTAACTTCTTACCGTCCCTAGATGTACACTTTTTAAAAAACGGATGCAGTACTCTAGCTTAGAGCAAGTACAATAAGCTTATGTAAGCAGGCTATAAGGATTAGAATAATATTTATTAGATGACATGGAGGAGAGATAAGAGGAGAGAGAAGGGGAGTGGGCTCTTAGACTAGTCACAATGGGGAGTATCATATGGTAGTATCATGCATATGATACTAGTATATGATACTACTTTCACAATGCATAGTAACATAGAGTGGTATCATATGATACTATATTTATTAGGTGCTAGACTCATATTGCATTGGAATTCGTTATGTTACGGTATCTACCTATGATACCACTGTCATCTCTTTCTTCATTAATTGCTGTGACACGTCATCATTTTGTCAACATGGCATACATGATATCACCTATGATACCCCCATTGTGACTAGTCTTATGCAATAGCCAGTTCTAGCACGTGCTCCTAGGCACTTTGTGAGTGTGGGTGGTGGGTCATATTTTAATAAAGTAGTACATTTTTACATCTAACTATTGTACATGTTGGCTATATAGTTGGCTATAGATGACATGGCAATTTCTTATAGCCAGCTGTTGGCTATACTATTGAACTTGCTCTTAGAGCACCACAGTCTTGAGATCTCAGCGACTAGGATCCCTAATAATAATTGATATGATTCGAACCGCTAGAGATATAGCTAGCTCGAAGTTTGAAATCATACATACATATGGCTGCACACATACTCCCTCCGTACTTGAAAGAGTGTGCATCTAGCTTTTGTACTAAGTCAATGTTTTAACATTTTGACCAAATTTATAGAGAAATATAACAATATGTAAGACATCAAATTGATATATTTTCAAACTTCATTTCAAAAGAATCTAGTAATACTAATTTAGTGTCATAAATGTTAGCACGTTTTTCTATAATTTTGGTCAAATGTTAATAAATTTAACTCACTATGAAAGATATAAGTACTGTACACTATTTCAAGAACAGAGGGAGTATCCAACTTTGGAGCACACATAGGTGTATTATTACATGCATTTTGCACCACAATTACCGCGCGAGTTTAAAGTTTGCTAGCTGCCGTAATACTCCCTCCATTACATAATATAAAATATTTTAGCGTTTTTCCACATTCACATTCACGCATGTATATATCTAGACACATTTTTCTGTATATGTACACTTATTTTAGTATGAATCTATATAACACGTATAACATTTTATATTATAAAACGGAGAGAGTATTTCTTTACGTGGAAAAAAAATGCACAGCACAATCAAATGTCAAGTGGAGGCATTAACGGCCAGCTAGCCCTCGTGATTTTTGATCCGTTTGTCAACTAGACGTCAGAGAAATAATGCCCGGCCTCTTGCGATTCTGATGGGACGCAAAGGCTACGCTGATCTCGAGGGCATCCATCTTGCAGTCGACTCTCAGGCCAAGTTGCCAACGGCTAGCAACAGCGAGTATACAGAGGTCAGATCATATTGTTCCCGAGGGAGCCCCACGACCTAGCGAGTTCATCAGGCAAGCTGGAAGATGGAGTCTTCCACAATTCGTGGCAACGCACGACGGCCATTTCAAAATTTGCTGCTCAAATCCTATCTAGTACTCCAATAAAATTAATTAATGGCAGCTCCTCCGACTATTCTTCCAACCATGTCAAGTGGACTGAGTGACGTGAATGCATCAAGTGCAAGCGACGATTAACTATTCTTCCAACTAGTGGCGAATCTTACAACTCTTGTTCACCGACCAGGTCAACAACCGAGATCATCTCCACCGGCACCCTCAAACGGTGTCCGGGAGAGGCGCCGGCCTATTTTGTATACTATAAGAAGAAGGCACTGAAAACTTGGAAACTGAGGACGTTGTAACTGATATGGGTAGTCACACATTAGGAAAAATGGTGTAGTGGTTGGGCCAGGTAGCTTGTTCTTTTGAACAACATTTCATTCTGTTTTGGATGCTTTCTACTACAAATCTTGTTGCGAAGCACACTTCGCGATCATATGATACATGCAAAGCAAAGAATGCGGTTGTACAAAGACAAAGCGGGAGACTTTCAACCAAACAAAACCTCTTGGTTTACTAGTTGGCAGCATGGATTGATTTTTGTTCGACTATCACTAGTCTGTTTAAGTTGACGGATAAGACGGATGACTATCGGCATTGTTGTCGTCATGACAGCCTCTTTTACTTCTCATAGAAGAAGTATGGAATAAAAAAATGTTGAATGAACCAGCCTAGGACCGGCGCCCAAACCGCCAGTAGTTTATGGGCTGCTCTCCCTGCACCTGTAAACCGTGAACTATGAACCCCTAACGATTATGCCGTGGATTAACGGGTAAAAATATGTATAAATCATATTTTTCAAGCTAAATACATTCTAGTTTATTATAACAAATCAAATATTTAAACGTAAATAGTTTATTACAACACAATGTTCAAATAAATAAATAAGAATTCAAACCGGGGTGCATTTCCTACTCTGAGAGCACACAAATGTCCGACGAGATCTGTCCGTAGCTGATCGTGTACGTTGCGCCACGAATTGATTTATGCATAGCCAGGAAAGTAGCGAATCCAACCGGCTGATCTCAGCTAGAGGGTCCATGCCTTCATAGGGTAACAGATCAATCACCGCCTCAGCAACATGTTGAGGTCGAGATCGAGCCATGCCAAAAAAGGCATGTCAAATCCACAAGTCCTGATCAACCACGATCTTTAGGATCACACTACATGCTCTGCCAAGAAAATGGGCAATTCTTCCATCCCGGCAAATCCTCTAGTTGCGTTATTAGCCAATATAGGAGCCGTGTCTTGTGCATTTGGTGCTCTCAGATATGTTGGCCCAAACTTGGCCACCACAACACGGCAAAACCTGTAGACACACTTTATAGATGTGGACTCGGCAATGCACACATAGTCATCTTGAGTATCCGGTGAAACACCATATGCAATACATCGAATGGCAGCCGTGCACTTCTAAACGGAGGTGAAACCCATCAAATCGGTGCAGTCCCTCTTGCAAATGAAATACAGATCAAACTCCCGCACTCCACAAACCATTGTCATGAACAGCTCCTTGTTCATCTTGAACCGACGGTGGAAAGTAGACATGTCATGGCCTCCTTCATCAAAATAATGCATGTCATGGCCTCCTTCATGGCCGCCGGCAACCTGCAACATCCGCCGCCCCAAACTCTACCAACAGCCCGCAGGCTAGGCCAGCACCGAAATCGATGGTGGTAGAGCAGGGGTCGACCCTCCACCGGGTCCGGCCCTACCATGCAGCGGAGTGGATCAAGGGAGGCGGCACGGGAGAAACCCTAGATGAGAATCGTCCAACACCACCCGACCCTTCCCTGTATCTCTGCTGCCGGTCATGGCGCCGCCGGAAGAGGGCCTCTGCCAGCACCCCTACTAGGGGCGCCGCCCTGGTCGTTGCACGTCGATGCGCTGGCGATCTTCTCCCCAGCAGTTCCGGCGGCCATGTCAGACGTCCACCACCCCAAGCCTCCTTTGACTGATGGGCCCGCCGCCGTCGCGGCGATGGCCGGCGGTAGCGGCCGCGAGGAGCAGGTGTAGGCTGGCTTCCGGCGGCGCGCATGGGTCGCCCCCGGTGTATAGCAGGTGACAAATTTTGTTCTAAATTTTTCTCACATGTGGGGACACAAAAAAGATCGTTCTTGCGGAACTTCAGAACCTTTCACTTGTGTTGCAAATGGAATACTGAAAACAAGTGCACAACCGATCAATGCAAAACTTGTGGCGAAACAAAAAGATCGTTCTTGCGGAACTTCAGATCCTTTCTTGTGTTGCAAATGGAACACTGAAAAGAAGTTCACAATCGACCGATGCAAACTCAATGAGCACTTTGCTAACATGCATACATATGCATATATATGCAAGATTTTGGGTTGTTTAACGGTGCAATTTACTTGACCATGAGCTAGTAGTATAGAATCGTATCCACCCTTAATTGACCGGATGTATACTGGGTAACAAATTTGATATTTCCATTTCAGTTTTACTTTATTCCCAAATTAGGGTAGCGATTTAATTTGATCGCTTACTGCTGAATCAACCTTGGTAATCAGTAATCACGATACATGCAACTATGGAAGTGCGCCCACACAAGGTCTAGACCTTTTCTTAGCACCCTTAATCGAACGTTGAGTTACAAATCGTGAAAAAAAAGAGAATATGCGTACTTACCATGAACATGAGCTTGTGTCCTGCCAGATTTTTTTTGCGAAGTTTGCCAAAATAATTGTGAAATCGTTTTTGTTTCCTAAAAGAATGTTGAATCGCACTGTCTGACTCACCGGATAGTGTCTCATGAGTGCTTTCACCCTCGGGTTACTTTACGGTTGGCTCTACTTACCGGGCCCTATTTAGAGGCTTGTTCTCGCTTGGACCTCTCACCTGTGGAAGGCTCCAATGCCACTGAAGATTAAGATCTTTGTGTGACAGCTCCTTAGAGTCCGACTCCCTCGGGGGTGGAGGTGACGAAGCGGCTGGGCCCATCCGATGGCACCTGCCCCCTTTGTGCGGTTCTCGAGTCGGGGATCCATATTCCCTGCTCCTGTGAGGCTCTTGGGCCTGAATAGCATGCCCAAGACCTGGCGGAGTTCCTAAAAGTGCAGGAGAACCGGGCCGCTAAGGGGAGGCCTCTCTTCTGGCTAGTGTTTGCCGCAATGACCTGAACCCTATGGACTATACACAACAAGATGGTTATTGAGCTTGTCTTTCTACGACGTATCTCTGACTCAGTTTTCAAATTCTTGGCTTTTCTGCAGTGGCACTCGGTGTGTAGACAACAGGACAGGGAGCGACTGGATGACATGCTTGACGGTCTTCTGAGTGCAGCGCGCCGCTTTTCTACGCCATCCAGACGCTGAGCTCTACCTAGGGTGGAGTTGTATCTGTTCCTTTTTGCTTTGGGCATCCTTGCGCTGTGGCCCCAACAAACGTTTTAGTTTGTTTCTGTGTGGAACTTTGTTCCGAACCGCTGTATCCGTGGATGGTTGCTTTATTTATAAAGCGGGGCGAAAATCTGTTTCGAGAAAAAGAAGGTTGAAACCTCCATCCTCTGCACAGAATTGATACACTGGCTCTTATTATATTATTCGATACATCCATACAAAATACATCGATCAATCTGAAACCACCTTCGTGATGACAACTGTTTGATGAAGGGGTCGCCATGATCGGAGTCGCATGTCCTGACCTTACACCTACACACATCGACTAAATTCGGAGGCCTCACCAAGTCGCCCATGGATGAGCCGGGAGCAAAAACTGATCCAACGAACCCTTCACACACAATATATGCGAGCTCTAGAAGCGACCGCCGCAGTCTTCCTCCAAACCCATCTCCAGGGAGCCATGCAATGACCTTGTCAGGACAGCCACCAAATCTGCCACGATGGCAAACTGGGCCACCGCCCCGCGCATCCATCGCAAAATTTGTTATTGTCCACATTAGATGTCATGTCGTTCCACCTTGGCCATCACTCGAGAATCACACGGAGATCTGCACCCAGCCACCAAAGTCATACACTTGTCCTTCCACCTCATGTGTGACTCTAAAAATGATTTACCACCCCAAAGAGGGAGTGAGATGGGCCCCATCATGTATCCAACGGGTTTCGTCGTCGATGATTGTGGCTGAGGCTGAAACAACCTTTCGCTGGAATTCTCAACCATCACCAGATGGACCACCGACTCCTCCTCGCCGTTGACCGACATGCCCCACGGACACGTTTGCTCCGCCGTCGGAAAGCCGCTACGTCAAGTCAGGGTCGGTGTTGCACCACCACTCTCTTACAGATGGAGAAGTAGACCACCCGTTAGCGAGGGAAGCAACACCGGCAAGGAGGCTAGCAAGCGAAACAAGGGGCGCACGCCAGCCAGCGACGGGCGACGACGTGGCAGGATATATATATCTCACGGCGCCAAATCCCGTCGTGGAGCTATATAGAATAGACTTAATGTTTAACCTTTTAGTTTATATTTTGTTGTAAAATAACTTAAAATTAAAATTAAATTTGAGTTGTTCATTTCATTATTTTGATTTTCTTTTTAAATATGGGGCGTGACCGGGACAACTGCACCTCTTAGTCCAGGCAAGTGTTTGTACGACCCCACAACAACCTCTCTTAGGGGGTGTTGGACACATTAACGGGTCGGTGGAGATGATCTAATAAATCTTCTTTCTTTAAAAAAATCCTTTTGGCTCCCAAGTTACAATACTCTCTCTATAAAAAAATGAAAGGCATATTTCAAGTCTTAAGAAATCTCAAACAAATCATGCATATTCTCAATGATCTAGTCCACAAACTTGTGAAATCTAGGTATGAAAAACTTTATATTCTGACCTACAAAAATAATCCTACATATTTTGAAGATTTGAAAGTGTGTACATTTAGATCCTCACATTTGTTATTTTTGTGTAGCTCACAATATAGAGTCTTTGAAATCTAGATTGTGCACGTTCGTGGAAAACATCATAGACAACGTGCGAATTATTTTTCATATTTTTCTGAAACTTGATTCTCGATTTTTTTTCACTAGAGGAAGAAGAATCTCTACTCTTCTTTCTTCCGTTTGTTAGGGATAAGAAGTTTAGTATTTACAGTCCATATTTTTTATCTTTCTATTACTCATAATGGGTTGATCTGATTTGCTAGCAACTATGGTTTGTACTGTGTGAAACTAGTAGTACAGGGAAAGGTTTAAATAAGAAACTAATTATGGGAAGATTAAGCTGAAAAGCCAATATAAGGAAGGTCGAGATATGGAAGGGACGTCGCCCATCTGGTCCGCCGTTTGCGCTGCATGTTTAATTTATTCTCCTTTTTGCATACCAAATTTTCCCTATGGTAGAATAATACTATTCCATTGATCAACAAGTTGATAAAAGTTCTTCTTATGCAGGTTATCAACCGGACTACTGCTACTCTCCGTTCGTGGTCCCCGTTGCAACGCATGGAGCATCGAAACCTATTTATGGAGGTGTGTACAATACTGGAGGATACAGCAGCATAATTTGCGGATCGGTCCTCCTCCACCTTAAGCGTTTATTTCACTTTCTCATCATGATATGTAATACGTCTACTATGTTTATTTTCTGAACTTCAAACCTTTCGGCTGTGTACATCTTCGTTATGTAGAAGCCGGGTGTAATGCTTAAAACTTCTTTAAATAATAAAAATCTCTTTATCGAAATAAAAATTGATCAACAAGTATTGATAAATGTTGACCGTCATATCTGATTGGTTGGACTGCAGGTATTTCTCCGTCCCTACCGTAAAACGGTAAAAGTCCCCACGATTCTAGCTACATTTTCCAGATGCAACGGCAACATCGTCGATCGGAAACATTCAAACCTCCAAGATCGACCCCGGTCCGTAGATCCGGCGGCAACGACGTCGTCTATGGGCAGTACTGGAAGCAATCGTCCTGCCCCGGCCAGCAAGGCTGATCCTCCAACGTTGCGCAGCAGAAGTGGGTGCAGCTATCGGTAATATTGCTGCCGCAACTTCTCGCTATGCACAGCTTTCTTATGTGAAGCTTGTCGCTGCCTACGACTGCAGGCTCGTCCTCCAGAAGACGGCGACCACCTGAGCTCCCGATAGTATCACCACCTACGTACACGGTTGCACACATATTAGTACATCAGCGTGAAAGAAGAAGAGCCGCATGCTTGCCGCTTGCGTACAGTCGATCGAGAAGGAAGATATGATTACCATGTGAGGAGATCAACGTGAGCATGAGGCATCCGAAGAACACAAGGAACAAAGCTGTCCATGTCTTGGCTTGTGTCTGGCCGTTGAACTTGTAGAACGCCATGTTTTGATCAATACCGGCCTTATGTGAGATTTAGATTAGATGGATGATTGTACACGACACTGATGTGCTCAATCGATTCAGACCTTGCGCTATTTATAGATCAGCGGATCCCTATAGATTACGATAAATATATAGACACGGCACGTCAGCAGGAGAAGATACCCAATTTATTTATTTATTAATGCCCAATTACATTTCGACCAGAAAAGATCAAGCAATATGAACGCAATTTTTTATTTTACAAACAAATATTGGTACGATTTTAATTCGGGCAACTGAAATCCATGATTAGTTTATTTTCTCGGTGATTATTTTCTAGAATGTCATTACATTCTAGTATATTTTTTATTTCCATATGTTCTAGGAGCATTAAAGAAAGTATAAAATGTTTGAATTTCCATGATACTTTGCAGGTGCACTTACAATATACTCCCGCCGCCTCCTTTTATCTACATTCTGGGCAAGAAAATTTCCCCATTTTAATCAACATCTTGGGTTCTTAAGATTGTGGAAGATAGGGATTATATCTTGTTTTCGTTTGGAAGATCGAACATAGAATTGAAAATAGAAACAGGTAATGAAAAAAATGTTGTTACATGTAGCAATAATTAACATCACAAACAACCAAAAGAAGAAAGATATTTTCATTCTTGTTTTTCCTAACTACAAAATAAAAAACTAGGTTTCTTGTGTAAATTTGTCTGCATTGCTTTCCTATTCAACACCTCGCCGGAAAGATTATCTTCTTCATACATGGAAATGTCGAATGGGAACAATTTTTAATGGGCGACATGAACATATTTTATTAAGTATTGCTATGCGGAAGATTCAAATCAGTAGAGAAAAAATCTCGCTCCAATTAATTGCTTCCACGCGAAAAACATTTATATGTCGTAAAGACTAAAGAGGTTCACACAACCGACCCAATTTCTAGAAACACTTCACTAACATGCATGTATATAAATGCATGACTCTTCATAGCCTGGATGCAACGCTAATGGTCTGAAACATCCAAGATCAACCGTGTACATTGATTGACCTCAATTACAGCAACAACGATGGCACTACGGGCAGTTCTTCAAGCAATCTTCATGATTGTTCCAGCAAGGGTCATCTGACAGCGTTGCACAACAGAATTTGGTACAAAACCAACAAGATTTCCTCACACACAATACGATCGTGATCTTGTTGTTGCTAACTCCGGTCTCTTCATGTAGAAACCGACGACCTCCTGATCTGTTGATCTCGTCACCTATATGCATGGATACAGAGTACGTTGCATGAAAGAGATGTTAAACGATATGTGTAAAAAGGAGGGGAAAAACAGGCGTGAGTGTTTTTCTTTGACTGCAAAATTTCTATACGTTACCATGTGAGGAGACCGTAAGGCATCCAAGGGCAAGGATCATGAGAAACACAAGCGTTGCTGCCTTGGTATGCTTCTGGACGTTGAACATGTAGCACGTCATGTTTGATGGCTGATGTGTGTAGAATTTGACGAGGATGAGATGAACACAACTGATGTGCTGAGACGGATCATCCGCTATTTATAGATCCTACATTTTGATCAAAGCTGTAAACAGATAGACATAAGGATAAGATAATCCCTCTTACGAATCCCTAATTAAAGTTCGAAGAAATAATGATGGGACAATAAGATGAGCTATTTTATTTTATTTTGAGTTAAAGCTATTCGTTTGCATGATTTTAATTTTAACAATATTTACAGGATTTTAATTTTGTCGATTAAATAAAGCTTTCCTTATATATGCCACTGCCTTATTAGGAGCACAGAAATAATAACTTTCCTTTGATGCTACCAAGGAACCAAGCCTATGCGCCCATCCATATTGTTTTTTTCCTGTAACCTCTAGACCATCTTCGTTGTTAGAACGATAAAAACGCACTCCGAAAAACTTTTTTGGGGGAGAGTATAGTGAAAATTTTGAGAGTCAAAAGTACTTGTCTCTAGCAACTTTTTTGAAATGCACTCTCTAATTTTTCTTTATGATCTACAACCATAAAACATATAATTACTTCATGCCTCTAATATTGGGATTAGAATCATGATTAAGATAACAATAACACCCAATGCATATTATAGGCATGTTCTTCATCTTAATATAGGTGTAGGGCAGGGTGTCGATAATGGACTACATTTATGAAGACAGTCTCCAATCCAAATGATGAGAAGATGAAGAGATTTGCCAAAGAACAAACGAGTGCTAGAAAGGATGTGTAGCGTGCTTTTGGTACCCTCCAATCATGATGGGCTATTAATCAACACTCTGCTAAAACATGGAGCAAGAATACCACGTGGGAGGTGATGGCAGCTTGTGTGATCCTTTACAACATGATCGTGGAGGATGAGCGCGATGAGAACATATATGATCACGCATGACAGTTTCAGTGTGAGTTGGTTGAGCCCAGGGAGTGTCCACTTTTGTTTAGTTCCTCGACTTGGATCATGACATTCATGAGAAATAGACTCATATTCATCTCCAAAATTATTTGGTGGAGCATGTGACAGCACTATGGGAATCATTAGCTCAATGAGTCGGCCCATTGGCCAGTGGCCAGTGAGGGGCGGACATGGGCCGGCCGCCTATCCATTTGGTTTAGCTAAAGGGAGGTCGGAAGTAAGTAAGGTAGAGGATACGAGGTCCCAAAGCGATAATTGGAATGCCAGAAGCATAGTAAATGCACACACACATGCACAAGAAGCTGGTCCGTGAGCTTGGTTTGTAGACGACGATGTCCATGCATGGCGGATGGCGCCTACATGGCTACATATCCGTATCCGACTCTGCTGTACGTACGTGGTAGGTTTGCTGGGTTCTCCAAGTCCGACAGAGACTGCGAGTCCGTTTCCGACTTGCTTTTCTAGTGTTCGAGTTTTGCGTTTGTGGCTCTACAAATTGTAGAGATCTTACGAGGCCATAGCGTGCACCGCAGACAAGATATGTTGAAGAAGCTAAAGCAAAAGTTAGACAGATTGACATTCCGCCACCGCGGCGCCGTAGGCATGAAGAAGCTTCTCCCGGCCGTCCTCGGCCTCGTCCTCCTAGTCGTCCTTGTTCTGAGTCCCAGTGTTGCGGAGGCCCGTTCTGCCCCTGCCGACGGCCAACCTCAGAAGAAGTCGTCGAGCTACAGCTTCTTCGTCTTCGGGGATGATTTTGCCGACAACGGGAACCTGCCTCTAACCGACCCCGTCACCCGGATGTCAAGGCAATGGGCCTACCCTACCCCTACGGCTCCACGTACGATGATGCCAGATACCCGCGGCCAAATACTCCCTCTGGTCGCTTCTCCAATTATAGTGTATATGCTCACTTGTGTGATTACTGGTACCTTGCAACAATGATGTTAGGGCTCGAGGAAGCACCTCCCGTGCATGCCCTGACGGTTGAGAAGACTGCGACCCCTCCGGCATGACCTTCGCCTATGCTGGCGCTGGTGTGTTCGATACGACGTCGGCACAAAAGATCCCCACCCTCGCCAAGCATGTGGACACCTTTAAGAAGATGGTTCAAGTCGGCACAATTTCAGAGAAGCAGCTGAGTCGCTCCGTGGCGCTTGTGGCCATCTCCGGCAACGATTACTACGCGAGTGACTAGCTAGCAGCAGATCGATACATACACTAATTCGAACAATTTATCTGCTTCATTCTCGGCATATCTTAAATACTAATATTTCATGTGCATATGCAGATCAATGCTTATATCGGCAAGGTGACAAAGGAGATTGCGGCAAGTGTGGAGCAATTGCAGAAGCTCGGCGTGAAAAAGGTTCTTGTTAACAACTTGCACCCTGTCGGATGCACGCCATCACAAACACGGACCAACAACTACACAGCCTGCAATGTCTTCGGAAATTTGGGTGCATCCGTCCATAACAATAACCTAAAACAAGTGATGGCATCAAAGAAAAATGTCCACGTTGTCGACCTCTACACCGCCTTCAGTAATATTGTGGGTAAAGCGCCAGGTAGGTACATATGCATCCACAAATGTCAAGCCATTTGTTAAAAAAAAAGTCAAGCCATTACTATAAGATTTATTTTCTTCCATCACTGGTCTAATTAATAAGATTTATAATATATGCTTTTCATTATGTGCTTGAACTTATTATGAACAGTTTTATCTGATGTGCATGTAGGCAAAGGACAAGAGCTATCCAAGCAATTCAAGCACAAGTTGTCGCCGTGCTGTGAGAGTTTTGATCCCAACGGTTACTGCGGAGTGCGGACAACGAGTCATCAGAGCTTCTTTACAGTGTATGTGACAAGTCTAGCAAATTCTTCTACTGGGACGACATGCAGCCGACACAAGCAGCTTGAAAAGCCCTTGAGGGAGTTTGTAGATCAAGACTAGGGAGATCCAGAATTACTATATTTGTATTTTTTTATTACATTGCAGCTTACTAAGTCTGTAGTATTTAAATTCTATAGTTTTCTTTACTATCCTAAAACGAAGTGTATCTTCCATGTACTTCTGTGAATACATTGTTCATAAGAAGTACTGTCTTCCGTGTGGCATGTGTGCAGCAAAGATGTGGTTTAGGCGTTTAGCTCTTTGAAAATGATATTCATACTTGAGCCGCTCCATGGCACCCGTGGCCATCACCGGCAACGACTACTATGCCAGCACCGGAGTGACTGGCCTGACTAGCCCCAACGATGTGAGTAGCTTGCAGCAGATCGATACATACACTAATCCGAACCATTTATCTGCTTAAATAGTCATCGCGTAGGCAGTAGGCTTCCACCATAAGATAGCTAGCTACCTTACAACTTACAGCGATGAAGGAAAGAAATAGGATGCACATTCCACTGTACCTAAACCGAACCATAACCGCGAACATCAGGCACAGGGCTAGATATGATATAGTAGTTCACGAGTACCAAACAATTGTGTTGACCTGAATAAGCAAAACTGTGGATACTTAAGCCTATTTGATAATTCAGGGTAGACATCATTTCACCACATGAACTGCACACACTAATCCACCAAACCAGGGACTTCGTGATTCCTTAATAATGTTGCCAGAGTATGCAGAAGTTAGCCCAACGGAATTGGACTAGGATTCAGATTTCAGTGGCACGTACATATCTACCTGTGCATGTTTAAAAGTGAACAAAGACCGTGAAGAAAAATAAGCATGAAAGACGAACATGCCCTGTTATTTAAACCGTACAAGAAGAAACAATTGTCTGAACCAAATGTTTTAATAGTAAAGATCACCGCTTTCCCAAATGATGAATATACTCACAAGATGTTCAAGTTCAAAAATTGACCAAGATGAATGTTACGAAACGGAAATTCAAAGTAAATTCTGTCCAATCTGATCCTATTTTCTAGCGACTTCTTTGAAATTCTCACTTTTTTTTTCAAGCCCTTTGCAAAAACAACACGGCGCAACATCAGTCTGCTGACTGAATTTCTGTCCCTTGCGATCTCCAAACCTGCCCCTACATGCACTGAAACCTCCAGATCCCAACCCAACCAGTGAATGAATAGTCTCAAGCACGTTCTGAAAGCTCTCCAATCATGCAAGGGGTGTATGGAAATGATTCATATATGCCATTTGTCCATGAGTGGTAATAATCCTGTGGGCGTAATCTTCCCAGGTACTGGACTTTCGAGCTATTCAGATGATAAGCCACACCTCTAAATGATGAAACCTCTAAGAAAACAATCTCTTTGTAGGGGTGAAATCCAAGGATAGAAACATGGCTGTAGAAATCTTCATAATCATCTTCAATATTCAGAACGTTATCGTCAGCAAAGTTCCATTCAAAAATTTCATCCCTGAGCATATTATTGGTTCCATCTTCATTAGTATCACCATATAAGAACCATGTTTTGTCGATTCCCTTAGGCTGGTGCAAACTTATCGTTGCCCATGGATTAAGATCAGTGTGATGCTTCAACGCCCAAGAGATCTGACCACTTGATTCATTGAAAATCCAAACCCGAAGTAGGTATTTGGATTGTTGGATCGTTGCAAAGTAAACCCCCTTCTCCGATTTCCCAAGACAAGGGTGTTCACTTTCGCTTTCCTCGATATTTGCTGGTGTTTTTACTAGTTGATACTTTCCATCCTGTAACAATAACCTGAGAATAAGAATATTTTTAATGTTAGATGTGATGCAATGTTTGAGTAGAAACATTTCCCTGAAAATGTAGAGCTCAGATGTGAGCTTTGTAAGCCTTTACAATGTTTACCTTGCAACAAATGCACCACGACAATGCACATAGAGTTCTCCTCGCCAGTAGACACTGTATCGCCACCTCGGCCCCCCTGTTGGTTTCAAACTATCCAGTCGCACAGTAGCCACTGTCTCCAAAGGCTCACCTTCACGGACAAACAACCTCTTTTGCCATTGTTTTGTGCTAGACGAGAACACGTCTAGCATCCATGAGGATGGTGGCCATTCCACCAAGTCCTCTGGATCCTCAATTGGTGAGTCTTCCGGATCCTCATTTGGTGACGTTGCGAATAACACTGGCAAGTCGTCCTCTTCAATGGTTTGTTCCGGCGATAATTCCCATGGTCCATCTTCGCACTCCTCTTCCAAGTCCTTCACCTCTGGTGCATCATCATCCGACAACGAGAACAGCTCAGTGAGGCAGTATGGTCCAGAGAATTGTCTCAGTTTTTTAGGGTTGGAAGGCTTCTTAGCGGGCACTCGTTGGACTGGGACAACTTTCTTAGCGACCTGCGGAATCGCAAACACTTCATAGTGCGTTGACACGGCAGGATCAAACACAAGGTACCTGTTGTAGTCGTTCGAATCAAGGCGTGGGAGAAGCTCCCACCGTCTGGTGGCAGGGTTAACCACGTAAAACTCCCTGTACAGGCTACCATAGATAAGGAGGCCGTTACAGTGATCCACGATTGGCTCAAAATCCCTATTGTACCCAGGCAAGAAGCCAAGATCTCCGTTGATCGCGGGTCGCTCCGTAGAGGGGCGGGCGAAGTAGCGCGGGCGCTCGTAGTCGATGTAGTTGACGAAGAGGCCGCGCACCGTGTGTGGGAGCAAGTGCGGGAGCAACAGCCGATGCGCATCGACGACGGCGCACCACGCCTTGCGCACGCAGCGGGAGGCGGCGAGGTCACAGGCCGGGAGGCGGCGGAGGATGTTTGCGAGCGCGTCGTCGGGCAGGGCTTCCATCGAATCCATGGCTTCCACGACCTTCACGTGGACCGGAGGTGCAGATCAAAAGCGAACGGCGGCGGGGGCGTTATATATATATATATGCAGGTGACTTACTAGTACCAAGCTAGGGTAGGGTTTTGTTCGACAAACGAAGCAAAAATTGCAGCGGGGAGATATACAAGTGGGCCATCTAGACCAGAATGCCAGCCGATCAGAATCGTCATCCACCTGTCTAAAAAACCTCTGCAGTTGAGCAGGCACATGGTTCCTGTCTACGCGAGACCAATAATGCTAGACTTACGGATGGATTGGGCTATGGAAAGTGTTACGGACATACGTGGAGTGAATTGGATGGAGGATTGTTGATTTACGGAAATTGTTGATGGGGGAAAGTGCTACACCTACGGAAAATGTTTACGGAAGAAAGCCTATGGGCTGACGTGCATGTCGAGATGGAAACCACGTTTGGCGTAGAAACCGGACGGAAAGAAAACTGAACCACGATAACAAAGTAAACTAGAGAGGGTAAGGTGGTTTTCTTGTTTGGTCGGTATTAGGCCGCGCCGATTCCGGCGACGAAGATATCGTCGGGTCAGACGTCGCCTCAGGCCTCACGAAAGAGCCTGTGGCAGCGCCTCGACAGCATGTCTGGGCATCACAAGATAGCACGCCTCGCCGCGCTGCAACGAGAAAGCGGGGCTGCTCCACTAGTACAAAACTGATATTTAGTACCGGTCCGTGAGAACCTTTAGTACCGGTTTTACAACCGGTACTGTGCAACTGGGACTAAAGCCTCCGGAGCATTAGTACCGGTTGCTTATAGACCGGTACTAAGGGGTCTCCACGTGGGCGCGGGACAGCGATTTGTGTGGAAAACCTTTAGTACCGGTCGACCGGTACTAAAGGTTTTCCAAAAAAATTGATTTTTTTTTAATTTTTCTGAAAAAAGAAAAAAAAATAGAATTTTGAAATTTCTCACTTAGCCACACAATTAACTATCCACTAACCCACACACTTAATTTCAAGTCAAACTATTTATTCTAGTCAAATTTCCCGTTCGGCACCAATCCTCAAACTATTCCAACCCCAGCACGCTTAACATTTAGGTTCTTTTCAAATTAGATACTAAAAGAGAACTGAGAACTTACTGATATTACTATCTTATCAATCATATTAACCACTCGGTTACTATCTTATCAATCATATTAACCACTCGGTCATGATGATACACTTTTTCATTGCTTGTATTATAAAATTTTACTTGAATAAACAAAAATGATTATATAATAATAATATTAAAATAAATAATGATAAAATAAATATTACTTTATTTTTGCCTTTTTCATTTAGTATGAAATAATTCGTATCTTTAAATTCTTAAATCGGAATTTAACAAATAAAATGTCTAAATTGATCAAAAAAATTAGAGGAATACCAAATATGACATCCAAATCATCTTTTGCATTACAGAAACATCGATAGCCATGGTGACCATTTTGATCGTTTTTACGAAAAAATGAAATAAAACGATGAACACCTCAAAAAATGATATCCTTTGGCATGGGGTCCTTATATGTGTATTAGTTGCCATGAAAAATGATAAACTTGATTTTTGACAAAAATTGCAAAAACAATTCTTCACAAAAAGGTGTATCATCTATGAACATCTAGAAGTTTCAAGCCAAATGATCAAGTTATGATCATTTCCATGACATAGTTTGTGATAAAGATCTCATATTCCACAAATAGGTGCATATTGGTATAAGAAACAATCATGCCAAAGGGATTCTTGAAATTATTAGGTTTTTCTTTGATTTCTACCTAATTTCGCCTAGTTAAATGAGTTTATGCCGATTATTCGAAAGTAATTCAAATTTGAACTACAACTGTTTGATAGTTTGGTCTGAATCTTTAGGAAAAATCATTTTAAGATGCACAACTATTGGTTATATCACAGAAACATTGATAATTCTAGAAAATCATACCTCTTTCGATAATAGTCATCGCGATCGTTTTGATCGTTCTTACGAAAAAATGAAATAAAGTGATAAACACCTCAAAAAAGGAAATCCTTTGGCATGGGGTCCTTATATGTGTATTAGTTGCCATGGAAAATGATAAACTTGATTTTTGACAAAAATTGCAAAAAAAGTATTCACAAAAGGTGTATCATCTATAAACATATATAAGTTTCAAGCCAAATGATTAAGTTTTGGTCATTTCCATGGCATAGTTTGCGATAAAGATCTCATATTCCACAAATAGGTGCATATTGGTATATAAGAAACAATCATGCCAAAGTGATTCTTGAAATTATTTTCATAAATATCATTTTCTATTTTTTTAAGCGCGAAAAATGACTTTTTTTGTGAAAAAAGTACAAAAAATATGATGAAAAATGGCACCCATTTAATTTTCATGGAAACTAGTACACATATGATGGATAATCCCCAAGTATTAAGTTTTTCCTTGATTTCTATCTAATTTCGACTAGTTAAATGAGTTTATGCCGATTATTCAAAAGTAATTCAAATTTGAACTACAACTGTATAGTTTGGTCTGAATCTTTAGGAAAAATCATTTTAAGGTGCACAACTATTGGTTATATCACAGAAATATTGATAATTTTAGAAAATCTTTACTCTTTCGATGAATAGTTATCGCGACCGTTTTGATCGTTCTTACGAAAAAAATGAAATAAAGTGATAAACACCTCAAAAAAGAAAATCCTTTGACATGGGGTCGTTATATGTGTACTAGTTGCTATGAAAAATGATAAACTTGATTTTTGAAAAAAATTCCAAATAAATCTTCACAAAAAGGTATATCATCTATAAACATATATAAGTTTCAAACCAAATGATCAAGTTATGATCACGACATAGTTTGTGATAAAGATCTCATATTTCACAAATAGGTGCATATTGGTATAGGAAACAATCATGTCGAAGTGATTCTTCAAATTATTTTTGTAAATATCATTTTCCATTTTTTAAGTGCAAAAAATGATTTTTTTTAACCAAGTATAATAATTATGATGCAAAATGGCATCCATCTAATTTGCACAAAGATTAGTACACATTTGATGGGCAATTCCAAAAGATTATAAGTGTTCTTGATTTCTACCTAATTTCGCCTAGTTAAATAAGTTTATGTGAATTTTTTAAAAATAATTCAAAACATGGTATTTATTGCCGAAAGCTTTAGTACAACCGGTACTAAAGGTTTTGGCTCGGACCCAACCTGACGCAAAACCTTTAGTACCGGTTCGTGTCACGGACCGGTACTAAAGGTTCGTCACGGACTGGTACTAACGCCCCCGGCCGAACTAACCGTTGGGACCGGTACTAATGCCACATTAGTACCGGCCTCCAATCCGACCGGGACTAATGATCTGGACGAAAGGTCCGTTTTCTATTAGTGCTCGCCTCGCGCCGTCTCGCAGGACCTTCGGCCACACTGCCGAACTACAGGAGATGGAGTCTTTCACCAGCGGCCGACGCCTCCTCCGGCCGCCGGCCTCGTTCAACGCAAGGAGCATATCAATGCATACACTAATCCGGATTTATATCTGCTTAATTGCGGGCACGTCTTAATTACGAACATTTCTTGTGTATATGCGGATCAATGTTTATATCCACAAGGTGGCAAAGGAGATCAATTGCTACAAATGTGGAGCTGCTGCAGAAGCTTGGTGCAAAAAAAAATCTTGTGAACAACTTCTTCACTACTGGAAAAAACACCGTCGGTGGCAAACAGTTCGCCGAGTATAAAAACACGGGCCACCCGACGAAGCATGCCAATGTTGATAATCGAAAAAAAACACCCGGCAAACCAGATATTTGCCGAGAATGCCCTGATTTAGCACAGGATGAAGCGTCTCCAGTCGGCGAAATGTCAAAAATACACTCCACAAACTGGTTAACTCGGCAAACGACGTCACCACGTGGCACTTACGGACCGGCCCAACAAAACCGTGACGGAACACCGCATTTGCCGAGTGTTATTGACGTGGTGTGGTCACGTCAAATCCCATGTTTAGGTAACTAGGGTTTCGTAAGAGGGGGAGGAAGATAGTCGCTGGTGGTTCCGGACGGCTGACAAGCAGAGAGTTTACCCATGTTCAGCCCCTCATTGTGAGATAAATATCTACTCATGCTTGTCTGGTATTGATGCTAGCGATTACATGGTGGCCGTAATGACGATTGTGGTGGGAGACGTGGTCTCGTTAGTGTTTTTGGCTATCTTTCTGTCTATTGCGTCGTTGCATGTCCTTTTGTCTACTCTGCCTGTTTTTATATATGCAGACATGTGGGGTTTACACGAGTACTTGTCGACTACGAATTGGAATCCTTGTTTAATTACGATCAGCTTCTTAGACTTAATTAAGCCATCCGGTGAGCCTTCATCTTGATTATACGTCAGTAGCGGGGGTATCCACGTCAGTCATACTCGGCAAAAAAGGCGCGTGAACTTTTAGAATTTTCCGCCCTTTCCCTTACTCATTTGCGGAGTGTGTCGGTGGAAGACATTTCGCGAATTATGCGCGCAAAATTTTTAGACTTTGCCGCGTATTTTTGCAGGATGGGAGACACTCGGCGAATATTAGGATGGGAAAGTATTTTTCGTTGCACCATTTTTTTCTCTTGCCTCTGCTATTCGTCGAGTGCTGCACTCAGCAAATGAGGAAATTTTTCCGCATTTTTGCCTCCTTGTTATTTCATTTTGCCGCCCTCACGATGCCTATAAATCGGTAATCTCTCGGTCAGTCCCTCGCTCACTTCTATTAGATACTCTCATTAGTTAGCTGGTTGTTCTCGTGCAAGCACAAATTATCTGGGTTCCCCAGTTACGTCTGACGATGAATGCAACGACTTCCGAGCGTGAAATTGGGCTGTAATTAGGGGAAACCGGGTGTTTTGTTTGACTATGTTTACATGTACAATACAAATAGTATTCACTATATCAGTTCGGCCAATACAAAACATCCGGATTCCAGAGCTCAGGCCCACATTGCATGTGATCGATATCGGAGATATGTTCATACGCTAGGCATTCACCAGCCAGTGTGGGACTGTAGCTCAGGAAACTGTGTGTTTTGTTCTGTCCATTAGGTTATCCTCTGACGCCTCTGACGATTTCGTTGACTAGTGCTGACAGCTCTGACGATCACTCAGCGAATAGGCCTTGGCGTTGCGACACTCGGCGAATCGTCGCCACTCGACGAACCCATGATGTCGAGACGACGCACGACACACTCGGTAAAATTGTTGGAGATATCACTACGGGAGTGACAGCTCAGCCCGACGGCAATTATAACGCCGACGGCCAAATGTCGGCGCCGTCGGCGTCACAACATAATACCGACGGCTCGAGAAACACCGTCGGGCTCAAAGTGCCGTCGGCGTCCTAGTGGTGAGCCCGACGGCCACCGTCGGGCTCAGAGTGCCGTCAGCGTCACATCAATGAGCCCGACGGCCACCGTCGGCGTCAAAACACCGTCGGACTACTGCCCCCGCGTGGACGTCTGAACGCAGCGATCTGACGGCGCCGTAACCACCCACTCTGACGCCGACGGCAATACCGTCGGGCCCAATACACTATTTTCCAGTTTTTCTTAAAATATTAGATTACATTCAAAAATATTATTTGTAGGGGTACTAAATCACAATAAATAACATAATAACTAATTTGTACAAATATTGTGATCAAATGTGGCCATAATATAAGGACACATAAGCGGGTATCTCCGGGGTTTTGTTGTGGCGGGGTTCCGGAGCTTAGAGGTGAAAACCCCCGTTTCGGGTGTCGGGCATGAAATCGTGCGACGGAACACATGAAATGTTGGTTTTCTATGATCCAATAAACCAGCCTAACACAACCAAGCAAAAAAAATCATGCGTCTACCCCCTCTCGGCGCCGTTTAGAGGGGTAGATCGACAGGTCAGACTTTTCTCCAGCGGGAGTAGGGTTTCGCCGTAGAGGGGGTCCGGAGCGTCAAGACCACATCTAAACTATGTATACTAGTGTGTTGGTAGTTTGTGGGAACCAAGATACAGCTCCGAGGTGCGACCCGCTTCACTGACCCCTCTTACTCCGTAGTAAGTTCTTGCACTTAGAGGTGAAAACCCCCGTTTCGGGTGTCGGGCATGGAATCGTGCGACGGAACACATGAAATGTTGGTTTTTTATGGTCCAACATACCAACCTAACACAACCAAGCAAAAAAATTCATGCGTCTACCCCCTCCCGGCGCCGTTTAGAGGGGTAGATCGACAGGTCAGACTTTTCTCCAGCGGGAGTAGGGTTTCGCCGTAGAGGGGGTCCGGAGCGTCAAGACCCCATAAAAACTTGCATAGACATCTAAACTATGTATACTAGTGTGTTGGTAGTTTGTGGGAACCAAGATACAGCTCCGAGGTGTGACCCGCTTCACTGACCCCTCTTACTCCGTAGTAAGTTCTTGCACTTAGAGGTGAAAACCCCCGTTTCGGGTGTCGGGCATGGAATCGTGCGACGGAACACATGAAATGTTGGTTTTTTATGGTCCAACATACCAACCTAACACAACCAAGCAAAAAAATTCATGCGTCTACCCCCTCCCGGCGCCGTTTAGAGGGGTAGATCGACAGGTCAGACTTTTCTCCAGCGGGAGTAGGGTTTCGCCGTAGAGGGGGTCCGGAGCGTCAAGACCCCATAAAAACTTGCATAGACCCCTAAAATATGTATACTAGTGTGTTGGTAGTTTGTGGGAACCAAGATACATCTCCGAGGTGCGACCCGCTTCACTGACCCCTCTTACTCCGTAGTAAGTTCTTGCACTTAGAGGTGAAAACCCCCGTTTCGGGTGTCGGGCATGGAATCGTGCGACGGAACACATGAAATGTTGATTTTTTATGGTCCAACATACCAACCTAACACAACCAAGCAAAAAAAATCATGCGTCTACCCCCTCCCGGCGCCGTTTAGAGGGGTAGATCGACAGGTCAGACTTTTCTCCAGCGGGAGTAGGGTTTCGCCGTAGAGGGGGTCCGGAGCGTCAAGACCCCATAAAAACTTGCATAGACCCCTAACATATGTATACTAGTGTGTTGGTAGTTTGTGGGAACCAAGATACATCTCCGAGGTGCGACCCGCTTCACTGACCCCTCTTACTCCGTAGTAAGTTCTTGCACTTAGAGGTGAAAACCCCCGTTTCGGGTGTCGGGCATGGAATCGTGCGACGTAACACATGAAATGTTGGTTTTTTATGGTCCAACATACCAACCTAACACAACCAAGCAAAAAAAATCATGCGTCTACCCCCTCCCGGCGCCGTTTAGAGGGGTAGATCGACAGGTCAGACTTTTCTCCAGCGGGAGTAGGGTTTCGCCGTAGAGGGGGTCCGGAGCGTCAAGACCCCATAAAAACTTGCATAGACCCCTAACATATGTATACTAGTGTGTTGGTAGTTTGTGGGAACCAAGATACAGCTCCGAGGTGCGACCCGCTTCACTGACCCCTCTTACTCCGTAGTAAGTTCTTGCACTTAGAGGTGAAAACCCCCGTTTCGGGTGTCGGGCATGGAATCGTGCGACGGAACACATGAAATGTTGGTTTTTTATGGTCCAACATACCAACCTAACACAACCAAGCAAAAAAAATCATGCGTCTACCCCCTCCCGGCGCCGTTTAGAGGGGTAGATCGACAGGTCAGACTTTTCTCCAGCGGCAGTAGGGTTTCGCCGTAGAGGGGGTCCGGAGCGTCAAGACCCCATCAAAACTTGCATAGACCCCTAACATATGTATACTAGTGTGTTGGTAGTTTGTGGGAACCAAGATACAGCTCCGAGGTGCGACCCGCTTCACTGACCCCTCTTACTCCGTAGTAAGTTCTTGCACTTAGAGGTGAAAACCCCCGTTTCGGGTGTCGGGCATGGAATCGTGCGACGGAACACATGAAATGTTGGTTTTTTATGGTCCAACATACCAACCTAACACAACCAAGCAAAAAAATTCATGCGTCTACCCCCTCCCGGCGCCGTTTAGAGGGGTAGATCGACAGGTCAGACTTTTCTCCAGCGGGAGTAGGGTTTCGCCGTAGAGGGGGTCCGGAGCGTCAAGACCCCATCAAAACTTGCATAGACCCCTAACATATGTATACTAGTGTGTTGGTAGTTTGTGGGAACCAAGATACAGCTCCGAGGTGCGACCCGCTTCACTGACCCCTCTTACTCCGTAGTAAGTTCTTGCACTTAGAGGTGAAAACCCCCGTTTCGGGTGTCGGGCATGGAATCGTGCGACGGAACACATGAAATGTTGGTTTTTTATGGTCCAACATACCAACCTAACACAACCAAGCAAAAAAAATCATGCGTCTACCCCCTCCCGGCGCTGTTTAGAGGGGTAGATCGACAGGTCAGACTTTTCTCCAGCGGGAGTAGGGTTTCGCCGTAGAGTGGGTCCGGAGCGTCAAGACCCCATAAAAACTTGCATAGACCCCTAACATATGTTATTAAAACAATAACATATGTTATTAAAACATATTAGTAAATGTTTAGAGGTAGATCGCCAAGAGAGGTATCGCCGTGTCGGTCCGGGGTGTCCAAATATGTTATTAAAACAATATTAGTAAATGAAATTACAATTTTTATTTTGGTAACTGTTAATTAAAAAATTGCAATAGATTAATTTTATAAAAAATTGAATTGTTTTTTTGGAAAAAAAAAAATCTAAGCCCGACGGTAATGCCGTCGGGCTAGCTGTTGGTTTGGGGCTTATCCCCGCGCGCACGGGATTGGGGCTTATTCCTCGTCCACCCAATCCCGCGCGCGAGAGTGCCCCCGCCGCCGCCGCCGCCCTCCCGCACGCCGCCCCGCCGCCGCCGCCGCCCTCCCGCACGCTCGCCGCCGTCGCCCGCCCGCGCGCCGCCTTCGCCCGCGCCCCGCCCGCGCCGCCGCCGCCCGCACGCCTCTGCCCGCACGCCTCCGCTCGCCGCTCGCACGCCGCCGTCGCCCTCCCCGGCCTCCTCCTCCTCCTCCCCGACCTCCTTCTCCTCCTCCCCGAGCTCCTCTCCTCCCTCCCCGGCCTCCTCCTCCTCCTCCCCGAGCTCCTCCTCCCCGAGCACCCTCTCCCCGGCCTACTCCTCCTCCTCCCCGAGCTCCCTCTCCCCGGCCTACTCCTCCTCCTCCTCCCCGAGCTCCTCCTCCTTCAACCCCGAGCTGCCCTCCCCGGCGTCCTCCTCCTCATTCCCCGCCCCGAGCACCTCCTCCGAGCACCTCCCCGTCGTCGAGCACCTCCCGGTATTTTTGTGTGTATTGCTAGTGCTAGGGTTAGTGGTTGAGTTAGTGCTACGGTTAGGGTTTCTCGGATTAGCTAGTATTAATATGCATTACATTTTATCATGCAGGTTTCTCGGATTTTTCACCGTCGCGGAGCCGCCGTCTCGGAGCCGCTGCTGTCTCGGAGTCCCTGTCGTCTCGGAGTCGTCGTCTTTTTCGTGTTGTTCGACTACTTCCTCTACAACGGAGGGTGAGATAAAACTCCTTCTCCTCTCTTGCATTTTTATGTTCTAGATTTTAGTTTCACGTCAAGTCGCGTAACCTAGGTGTCTTTTCCCGTCCGAAAGCGTTACGCGGATAAATATGCGTTAGAGGTCAGCATATTATGATGCGTAACGCTTCGGCATTTACGGGACAGTCGGCGGATGCGTAGTTGGGTACGTTCTCTGTGTTCTGCTCCGGTCCGAGTCAAGATTTCGGTAGTGCCTCCCCGTTGTTCTCCGGATGCACATCCTCTCGGCTTTTTGCCGAGACGTGTATCGGGAGAGCAGCGGGGAGGTGCTGCCGAAATTCTGTCTCGGATCGGGGTAGAGCATGGAGAACGTACTCAATCTACGGATCCGGCGGCTGCTAGGAGGCTATCCTATTAGAGATGTAGGATGATGCACGCGTTTTCCCCGGTAGAGAATATCTTGTATTTAATTTAATGCCATTTATTTGATATCAAATGCTATTTTTGCTGTTATTACCTCTAAGTGCAGATGGCTGATGGTGAGTGGATGTACAGTGGTCGTATTAGTAGGACTGATATGACAGCTGAGTGGCAGTGGAAAACTGAATATTATGTGAAGGACGCACACCGTGGTTCTAAGACAGTTCGTCCGCTTTGCCCTTGTGCTCGGTGCAAGATGAATAACCGTCAGGGTAGCTTAGAGATGACAAAACACCTTTGGCTTTACGGATATATGCCCGACTTTAACATGCAAATCAACTTTCCCGAGAGTGACCGTGTTAGAGAGGTGGTGATGCGGCAACACATCGATGGCAATGCCCACGATGGCATTGCAAACATGCTTGTTGATCTTCACTATGCAAATCAGGCACATTCGCCACCTCCAGAAGATGCGGATGAACAGGAGGAATCGGATTTACCGGATGAACCAGAGGAAACCGCGAAGGCCTTCCTTGAAATGATGGCCACCGCGAAGAAACCTCTTTATCCGGGTGCAGAAGTCTCTCAGCTTGATGCCATATCGCAACTGTTAGCTGATAAGGCCAAACACGGCCAAACCCGATCAAGCTTTGAAGATCATTTGAAAACAATGGGTAACATGCTCCCTAAAGGACATTGTCTGCCTCGTACCATGTATGAGTCGAAGAAAATCATGAAATCGCTTTGCATGGATTATGAGAAGATACATTGTTGTCCTAATGGTTGCCTTCTGTTTCGGAAAGAGTTTGCGAATCACACTCACTGTAGCAAGTGTGGGGCCTCTAGGTATGTAGAGGTGAAGGGCGCCGAAGGTGAAATGGTGCAGACGAAAGTTGCTGTAAAGATTCTTCGGTATCTCCCATTCATAAGAAGGATCCAGCGCCTTTACATGGATGAGGAGACTGCCAAACAGATGACATGGCACAAGACGGGGAAGAGATACCCTGATATTCATGATAAAAAGAAGAAGATGAAACATCCGGCTGATGGTGAAGCGTGGAAACATTTTGACAGAGCATACCCTGATAAAGCTCGAGAGTCTCGAAATGTCAGAATTGCGATAGCAACCGATGGTTTCAATCCATTCGGTATGTCGGCTAGATCGTACAGCTGTTGGCCCGTGTTTGTTATGCCGCTCAATCTCCCTCCCGGAGTCTTAATGCAACGCAAGACCATATTGTTGTCTCTGATCATTCCGGGGCCTGAATATCCGGGGAAGAATTTGAGTGTGTACATGCAGCCGCTAATCGATGATTTGGAACATTCTTGGGCACACGGCACATGGACATACGACCGGGCAACGAAGAAAAACTTCCGCATGACAGTTTGGTACCAGTATTCCATGCATGACCTACCCGGGTATGCCTTATTCTGCGGACACTGTACAGCTGGAAAGATGCCATGCCCAGTGTGCAGGCATGCTCTTATGTTCGTATGGCTGAAGAAGGGTGGCAAGTATTCCGCCTTTGACAAGCATCGACAGTTCCTCGAAGAAGGTCATAGATTCAGAGAGGACAAAAAACACTTCTTGAAAGACAAAGTTGTCAGTGAAGTAAACAAGATACCAACGTTTGATGGTAAAGTTGTTGATGAGGAGCTACGTGCTCTAAAGCCTAAGACCAAAGGCAAAGGTTTTATTGGATATGGTGAGACGCACAACTGGACTCACATACCAGGTTTGACGCAACTCCCCTATTACAAGGACCTCAAACTTCCTCATAACATCGATGTGATGCACACCGAAAAGAATGTCGCAGAGTCCGTCTTTCACACAACCCTAGACATTCCTGAGAAGACGAAGGACAATGTCAAGGCTAGGGTCGATCAAGAGAGGCTTTGTGACAGAATAAAACTAAACATGCAGCGTCCTGAGGGCAATCGAAGAAATTGGGTCAAGCCAAATGCTGACTTCTGCCTTCTAGCTGCCCAAAAGAAGGAGGCATTCAATTGGCTCAAACACAATGTGAAGTTCCCAGATGGTTATTGTTCTAACATGAGTAACGGAGTCAATTTAACAACGGGCAGAGTCAACGGGCTTAAGAGTCATGACTATCACATATGGATTGAGCGAATAATGCCGGTGATGCTTCGAGGCTATCTCCCTGATCGTGTTTGGCGGCCACTTGCGGAGTTGAGCCATTTCTTCCGCACGCTGTGTGCCAAAGAAATATGTCCGGAAATGATGAAAAGACTTCATGAGAAAGTCCCAGAGTTGATATGCAAGTTAGAGATTATATTTCCGCCAAGCATGTTTACTCCGATGGTACATCTCATATTGCATCTACCTAACGAGGCATTATTGGGGGGGCCGGTTCAGAACCGTTGGCAGTTTTGTATAGAGAGAATATTTAAGAATATGCGAACCAAATGTGGAAACAAAAATCAGATTGAAGCATGCATAGCCGAGGCATATATCATCGAGGAGGTGTCAGATGTATCTACAACATACTATCCCGAAGATGTTCCCAATATGCATAATCCGCTCTCTCGGTACAATACCGATAACCCCAGCTATAAACCCAAGCTTCATCTCTTCCAAGGCCAAGGCGGTAAGTCTGGTGGTCAACATATTTACACCGTGACGGAGCAGGAGTGGGAGGACATCATGCTCTATGTGTTGATGAACATAGATGAAGTAGAGGATACATTCGTGCCTCAATTTCTGGATGAGGAGTGGTTGGGAATAGGAAATCCTACTGTGCCGGAATTTAATACTCTTTTAAGGAAGGGTGCCCCCAGAAGGAAAAATTTTGTGGCTTGGTTCATGGAAAAAGTAATTTCTAACTCACCCCCTTGTCTATTGTAGTTTATGTTAACACGAAACTAACAATTTTGACTAAACTTGTAGGGAAATCAGCAGAAAACATCTATGACAGATGAATTGAGATGGGTTTCGCAGGGTTTCGACCCTAAGGTGGCGACTTATGAAAAGTATGATGTGAATGGGTATCGCTTCCATACCGAGAAACACCAAAATACTCGGCCAAATGCGAGAACAGTAAATACTGGAGTGTTTACCGGAGGTCGAAATGAGGATGAGTACTATGGAAGGTTACAGAACATATATGAGGTGAAATTCGATAAAGGGGCCCATCCTCTCACTCTGGTTGTGTTCAAGTGCCATTGGTTCGACCCAGTGGTTGGACTAAAAAGTAACCCTTCCATTGGTTTAGTGGAAGTGAGGCCTTCAACCACCTATAGCGGGTCCGATGTATTTGTTGTGTCTAACCAGGCAACACAAGTTTATTATCTACCCTACCCATGCCAGAACGAGGAACTACAGGGTTGGGAAGTTGTGTTCAAGGTATCGCCACGTGGTAAGCTACCCATGCCAAACGCGGACGATTACAACAATATAAACCCCATCACATACGAGGGAGATTTCTACCAGGAGGAAGAGGATGGCGGTGACTTTGATGTCCTTATGGGTGGTCTTGATGAAGTCGATGATAGTGAAAGACATGGAAGAGGTGAGGCAATTGTGAATGTAAAGGACATAGATATGCTCAGCAAGTTACATCTAGATAGTGAAAGTGACGAGGATGAGCCTCCACCGTTCGATGGCATACCCTACTACTCACGTGATAGTGATAGTGACCCTGATGATGATTAGACCCGAACACAACCCAAAACTTGGTGAGCGTCTTTTATGTTTTATTTTTTCATCAATGTTCTCAATGCTTACTTTTGCTTATTTTCGAGTTCTCAATGCTTTCTTTTGCTTATTTTCGCATGAAAATGTAATTTCTGCTTACTAACATTTTACATGTTCTCAATGCAGGTGACTAAACCATGAGCAAGAATTCCATGGCATCCATGCTTAAGAACCTTTGTCGTCAGCGAAAGCCCCCTAAACGCTTAGGTGAGAGTGACGATGAGGACGATGGACGAGGCGGGGGTCAACCCCCTAGAGGACGAGGCGGGGGCCTACCCCCTAGAGGACGAGGCGGGGGTCACCCCACTGGAGGTCGAGGACGAGCCTCGAGGGAGACCACAGTTGAGGTCGAGGTCGAGGACGAGCCTCGAGGGCGACTTGCACCGCGAGGTCGAGGACGAGGACGAGGACGAGGCTCGAGGACTAGACCTTTGTCGGAGGTTTCAAGTAATAAAGGCAAGTAATAAAGTGTATTATTGTCATATCTCATTAGTTTATAATAAGTTTATATCATATTATAACTATATCAATCAGAAACTTCTTAATATACTCGGTGTTGGTCATCCCGTCCGGCTTCTTCATCGGTGATCTCGACTTCCGATTCAGCTTTGTCACCGGCGTCGAGACGGTGGTGAATCGGGCACCGACGAATTTCTTGGGCGCCATGACGTCTGAATCCTATCTGGGAGAGGTGAAATGGCGCGAACTACCGCGGGAGAGGAGTATATGGGAGAGAAATAGTGGGAGGGTAAAAAATGGAGGGAAGCACGGCTCGCATCGCCGTTTCCACTCCCGTTGGAGCCCCCAGACGCCCCCCAGGGCGTTGGGTTCGGCCTAGAATCGCCGGATGAAAATTTGGTGGAAAACAAGCTTGTGGGAGACTGGGAAGATTTCTTTCGGTCGGAGCGAAAAAGTGGTATGGGGGACGCTGGGACCACGGCTGAAGATGCTCTTATCTTTGTACAAAAACAAGATCGAAATCATACAAAGAAATAACCGAAATACGTTGAGGAATTTATACAACTTGTTCTAGACAAACGGGACATGCCTTGCCTTTTCATACTGCAAAGCAGAACGTTCCACGGTGGAAGGTAAAAATGTTAAGCTAGCTACCTTGCACCTTATAACGATGAAGGAAAGAAAAAGAACTTGCATTCTACTGTACCCAAACCGAACCTTAATTTGAGAATTCAGGGTAGACATGCATCTAAGAAACCGACATTCACCGCATGAACTGCACACAATAATCCACCAAGTTAGTAGGGACTTCAAGAGTGGATCCACCATTTTACCCCGCGTCGCCTCCCCTGGCGGCGGCTCGGGGGAAACACTAAAGCCGGCGCCGCCGGGCCTCCCCCACCACCTCCCCTACATCGCCGCTGCCGGAGGGGGCGACGGCAAAGCCGGCCGCGCCCGAGGAAGGTGGCGGCGGGGCGTTTTCTTCCGCAGACTTGCGGTGCTCCCGGCGACGACGCTTGCGACGGAGGCGGCTTTGGGCGCGGCGGCGGAGGGCGGGGGCCGGCGGAGCTTCTTGCTGTGGCGCGGAGGCTCCTCCAGGGCTGCTTGGTGCCATGGCGCTGGCCTGCGGGGTGGTCGCCGACCTGGCCGATCTGGGCTGCGCGCGGGCCGTGCGGGCCGCGGCTCTGGCGTTGGCGCGGCAGGAGGCCGGAGTCGGGCGCGGCAGGGCAGGCGCGCTGCGGGGCGGAGGGGTGCTGCGGTTGGGGCGATGCATGGTGGCGCTGGTCTGGCTCACGAATCAGTGCGTGAGGTTCAGGTTGGCGTGGGGCGTGAAGCATCGCGAGGGCAGGTGGCTGAGGGCGGCTTCCTCTCCGGCAGGGCTTGCTCCAGGGCAGCGTGGCCGGAGTCAGGGTTGCGCGGCGACCGGCGGAGGAAGATCTCCTCGCGGCTGGGTTGCTCGCGGCCGCGGTGGGCCGGATCTGGGCCAGGTGGGCCCAGATCTGCCGGCGGCAGCGTGACTCGACCTGGTGCTCGCTATGGTGGCGCTCCAGGACGGCGGCGGTGCGTGCGGCGTGGATAGCTGGGGTTGCGTGGTGCGATGCGGCAGGTTTTGGGACGGTGCGGTGGTGTGGGATGCGGTGCTCGGCTGGAGCGGGCTCACAGTCCCAGATCTAGGCGGCGGTTGGCGATGGTGGGTCCGGCAAGACTCTCTCCAGGGGCAGCATGGCCGGAGCTCGGGAAGCGGTCGGCGGAGCCGCGCGCCACCTCCGACGGCCACGGTCCAGCGACGCAGGGCGGGGCCAGATCTGGGCCGCGGCGGGCCAGGTGGGCCTGCTGCGGTCCTGGCACAGGCGTGGCCGGTGCGGCGTCTCCGGCCGAGGTCGTGGTGGTGGTGGCTATGCAGTGCGGCGGAGGGGTGCCGTGCGTGTACAGGCCGGATCTGGGCCAGGTGGGCCTAGTCTGGCGGCGTCCTCTGATGCTTCTTGACCTCCCCGTGCGTGTGTGCTAGGAGATTGTCTGTGCTGATGTGGTGTTCCTCAGACCGGCGGTGGTCCGGCTGGCCCGGGTGTGCACGTGGGCGACGACGCTGCTACTTGGCGGCGGGGATCTTATGGATCTTCTGGTAGAAGGAGTCGGGACTAGTGCTGGGGTTGGCATGGACGGTAGCACCCTTGCTGCAATGCGGTGGCGGGGTTTCACGAGCCCATTCGGGCACGGCTAGGCCAGGTGGCCTGGTTTGACCTGCTGTTGCATCCGGTCGGCTATCGCTGGAAGGTGGTGGAGGCAGTTCCCTCCCACGTGCTCCTGCTCTGCTAACCCTCGCCGAAGTCTCTTTCTTTCCTCTTTACCGGCCCCGCAACGTGTGTCACGGTGAGACGTGGGTGGCTGCATGACCGCGGTGGCGTATGCTGGTGGGCGGCGAGCTTGGTGGAGCAAGACGAAGCGTCTGGGAGTGGTGTTGGAGGGGACGGGAGAAATCCTTGTCGTTTGACACCGGCACGGTGACGCCTGTGGGTATCATCGACCTTCTTGAAAGGTGTCGGGTATATCTCCTCCCCACCTCTCGTATCGTACCGGGGGAAACCCTAGGACCTATCTGGGCAGCAGCGTCGTCGTCGTCGCTTTCCTTCTTGGAGGTGCTGCTTGGTACGTAATGCTTCGGAGAGCTTGGAGCGTGGTGGGATTTCTCCGGAGGGCGCAGCGGTCGCGGGTCACCCTTCGTCGAGCCACTGTTGTTGGCTTTGTTTTCTCTTCTTTTTCTTTTTCATTTTCTCTGTTGTTTCTTTTGGGCGTTGTGCTGTCTGGCCCCAGCAGCGGTCTCAAACGGTGGTTGCTTTATTTATAAAGCGGGGCGAAAGCCTGTTTCGAGTAGGAGTAGGCAGCAGTTAGGCCAAAGTTGAACCCAACCAATTAGTAAATACCGGATAGGACAAAAAAGCAGCTGGAGTCCATATATTTCAGTAGGGTGCAGAATTCGACTAGGATTCAGATTTCAGTGGAACATACGCATCTACTTTTTTTTTGAAAATTACCACCACATATATTAGGTCAGCAAGCCGCCTCATTAAAACCCTGCCAGTCCCTTTCGGTACCCTGGTTAGGGAAAGAGTGCGTCTGAAACTTGCCGCCTTTAAGCAATTAATACACAATGTTCATACAATCATGGTCAACCAACACCGAGACGCAGCTCGGTGGTGACCCCCAAGAGATACCACTAGAACCTGCTTTTCCTAATTGAGCTAGAGCATGAGCAGGCCTATTAGTACTACGATCAATCTTGCAAACTGAGATCTGATTATACATATTCAGCAATTCCCTGACTTCACTATAAAGCGCCCAATTGGCCGATCTGTCCCGATTCATCTCCTGTGATGCTTTAACAAAACGAAGGCAGTCAGATTCGAGTGAGGTTGGTACTTGGTTGGTATAGGTATAGAGTTGGAGTCCTAGAAGCCCAGCATGAATTTCGGCTTCTTCCGTGCTCATACACCCATGAATTGGTTTCCATTCAGCCACTATAACCAATCCGGCATGATTTCGGACCAAGGCGCCAACTCCAGCTTTCTTGGAGATCGCATCCCATCCCGCGTCTACGTTAACCTTCAGTTCACCCTCCTTTGAACATACGCATCTACTTGTGCATGTTAAAAGTGAACAAAGAGTGTGAACAGAAATAAACATGAAAGAAGAACATGTCCTGATATTTAAACGGTACAATAAAAAATTTAACTGAATCAAATGCATAAATAGTAAAAGGATAACCGTTCCACCAAATGATGAATGTGCTCATAAGATGATCAGGTGCACAAAATGACCAAGAAGGAATTTTACGAACCAGAAATTCTAAGTAAGTTCTGTCCATTAGGTTATTCTATTTCCTAGGGACTTCTTTGAAATTCCTGCTTCGGTGCTTCGAGCTCTTTCCAAAAACAAAATCACGCAACATCAGTCTGTTTGAACTTCTGGCTCCTTGTGAACTTGACCAATGTCCCTCTAGGCTTCTATCCAAACTTCCAGATCCCAACCCAAGCAGTGAATGAATATTCTCAAGCACTTTCTGAAAGCTCTCCAAACATGCAAGGGGTGTATGGAAATGATTCATATATTCCATTGGTATGTGCCTGATAATAATCCTTTGGGCGTAATTTTCCCAGGTACTGGAATTTCATGCTATTAAGATGATAAGCCACTCCTATAAATGATGATACCTCTAAGAAAACAATCTCTTTGTAGGGGTGAAATCCAAGGATAGAAACATGGCTGTAGAAATCTTCATAATCATCTTCAATATTCAGAAAGTTATCGTCATCGGAGTTCCATTCGAAATTCTCATCCCCGAGCATTTTATTGGTTCCATCTTGATTATTATCACCATATAAGAACCAAGTTTTGTCAATTCCCTTAGGATAGCTCAAATATATAGTTGCCAGTGGAGTAAGATCAGTGTGATGCTTCAACTCCCAAGGTATCTGACCACTTGATTCATTGAAAATCCAAACCCGAAGTTGATATTCATCATGAACTGTTGCAAAGTAAACCCCTTTTTCCGATTTCCCAAGACAAGGTTGTCCACGTATACTTTCCTGGATATCCATTGGTGTTTTCACTACTTGGTACTTGCCATCCTGTAAGAATAACCTCCGAAATAAAATATATATGTTTTAAGAACAGTTTCAAAGCTAGATATGATGCAATGTTTCTGTATAAACTAGAAACATTTCCATGAGAAAGCCACCACCAATGCTAGAGTTCAAAAGGGAGCTTTGTAAGCCTTTAAGATGCATACCTTGCGACAAATGCACCACGACAATGCACGTAGAGTGCTCCTCGCCAGTAGACACCATAGCGCCACCTGCGCCCCCAATATGTTGCATTCGAGCTATCTAGTCGCACACTAGCCACTGTCACCAAAGCCTCAGCTTCGCGAACAAACGACCACTTTTGCCATTGTTTTGTACTGGACGAGAAAACGTCTAGCGTCCATGAGGATGGTGGCCATTCCGCCAAGTCATCTGGATCCTCTTGCTTGGCTCTACACTCAATTGGTGATGATGCTGGTAAGTCGTCCTCTTCAATGGTTTCTTCCGGTGATAATTCCCACGGTCCATCTTCGCACTCCTCTTCCAAGTCCTTCACCTCTGGTGCATCATCATCCGACAACGAGAAGAGCTCACTGAGGCAGTACGGTCTTGAGAATTGTCTCAGTTTTTTAGAGTTGGAAGGCTTCTTAGCGGGCGCTCGTTGGACTCGGATAACTTTCTCAGCGACCTCCGGAATCACAAACACTTCATAGTGCGTTGACACGGCAGGATCAAACACAAGGTACGTGTTGTGGTTCTTCGCATGATCGCATCATTTCGTGGGAGACGCTCCCACCGTCTTGTGGCAGGGTTAACCACGCACAGCCAGCTCCAATGACTACCGTAGATAAGGAGGCCGTTACAGTGATCCACGATTGGCTCAAAACCCCCGTTGTACCCAGGCAAGAAGCCAAGATCTCCGTTGATCGCGGGCCACTCCGTCGAGGGACGGGCGAAGAAGCGTGGGCGCTCGTAGTCGATGTAGTTGACGAAGAGGCCGCGCACCGCGTGTGCTCGTGAGGGAGCAACAGCCGATGTGCATCGACGACGGCGCACCACGCCTTGTGCACGCAGCGGGACGCGGCAAGGTCACAGGCCGGGAGGCGGCGGAGGATGTTTGCGAGCGCGTCGTCCGGCAGGGCTTCCGTCGAGTCCATGGTTTCCACGACCTTCACGAGGACCGGAGGCGCAGATTTGATGAGAAGGAAAGGCGGCGGAGCGTTTAGGCAGGTGACCTACTCGTGCAGGGTTTTGTTTCAGAAAAGAAGGAAAAACTGCCCAAACACAACCCTGACCGGGGCACACCCTGATCAAAATGGGGAGCGCTGAGCGTCCTCCGGGGGCTGAAAAGCATCATCGTAGCAACTTTTCTCCAGTAGAACGATGGTAGCAAAAAAGTTCATCCCATATAGCAAAAACAGCAGAACGATGGTTGTAAAAAAATTCATCCTCACACCAGGATGGTAGCAAAATTGGTCTGCTATGGTAGCAAAATCGGAGATCAATGGTAGCAAAACTTTATCTATATAGCAAAAACAACAAAAGGATGTTAGCAAATTGCTACAACTCTTCTACGGATTTGCACCAAAAAGGGGAAAGTTTTGCTTCAAACATCCAAAACATTTGCACCACATCAAGAGCAAATATTATCAAGAAGAAACTAGCTACAAATCTTCTGTAACTTCGTATCAACAGTGGAAAAATTATGCTACAAAGTTTTCAAAATTTTACATCACAGAAAAAATAACAAAAAAAAAATCGAACAAATTTGCTCCTGCATCATCGTCGACCTACTGGAGAACGATGGACCGCATCTCGGACCTCCCCGGCGCGCTGCGCCTGCAGATTCTCAGCATGCTGCCGCTCAAGTCGGCCATCCGCACCGACGCGGCCTCCTCCCGTTGGCGCGGCCTCTGGGAGCACCGCTGGCCCGAGCCCTCCTCGCTCCGCCTCTGCCTCCCGCCCACCGCGGGGGACCAGCTCGCCGCCGCGGCGCGCACCGCCTCAATGCCCTCTCGCTCGCCTTCCACGCGGGCCAGCTCGCGCAGCCCGACCTGCGCCGCTGCCTCAACTACGCGGCTGCCTGCGCATGCTCGCGTGGTGCTCCTCACAGCAACATATGCGGTTCACCTCGCGTGGCGTGGCCATGGCAGTGGGAGGATTTTTTTGGGAGCCCGCCGCGAGAGAAAGAAAGAATGGAAAGCTGAAGAGAACGTGTGGAGGAGAGCTATTTGGAAGGGATAATCGCTGTCGTCCGTGGAGGGACGCGTGGCAAGCGATCCATGCGGAGGCCGGAACGAGCGCAGCTTCCGGCTGTTAATAAGCGTTTTCCGATCAAAATCGTCCACCGGTTCTCCGTGAACAAAATCTGTGCAGCATGCTCATGGTTCCTGTTGCCCCCTACATTTTTTTTCTAGATTGCAACTTACTTAGTTTGGAGTATTCAAAGGCTATTTTTTCTTGACTATTCTGAAACGAAGTATATCTTCCTTAATCTACCCTTCCTGTGGCATGTAGACAACAAAGATCTGTTTTAGGGCATATAATAGGGTGATGTTAGCCTTTTCTTATTCTTTAGTCTTAGCATTGATATGTAGGATATTGTCTAGTTAGTGGAGAGAGGATGAAGAAAAGGGAGACCGTCTTCATTAGCTAAGAGATAATCTCTTATGAAATAAGAGAATGCTAATTTCAATTTTCACCGTTGTGTCATTTGTCTTCCATTAAAAATACAATTTACTACTAAAATATAACTAAAGTTGCTAGGGATGACAATAAGAGATAACGCATTGTACAACTTATAATTTTAACTTCTCTAAATGAGGTGGATGTGTAAAAGAAGACACTTCTTTTCTACCATTCTACGTGCCCTAGCTCTTTACAGATGATATTCATAAATGAAGTTATATGCAGTCCGAATACTTGCAATTCGATACCCAGATGTTTGCGATCATGTCGTCGAGCAGGGCTTCCGTCGAACCCATGGCATATGGGACCTTCACATGGACTGGAGGCACAGATTAAAAATGAAGGACGGCGCATCGTCATCGACGTCAGGGATTGGAAGGGCGTCGCCGCTGTGGAGCAGATGCAGGGTGTAAGTTTAGTGAAGGGAATAGACCATGCCTAGGCCTTTTCATTGGGTTTTAATTATTTAGACAATTACATGCAATCCTATCTAATCTTAACCATAAATGCGAGATCACAAATATTCGATTCTCCTAAATTTAGGGCATTAGGAGTATATATATTAGTCTATGCGAGATCACAAATATTTGATTCTCCTAAATTTAGGGGATTAGGAGTATATATATTAGTCTAACACAGGGAGACGCCTTTTACTGTCACCAAATGAGAGCTCCTCCTCCCTCTCGCTTCTGGTGGATGCATCATTGGTACACCTTTGAGTTTCCGTGAAAATATTATGTACTTAGAAGAAACTACTTTATTTTTTCAGATCAGACTATTGTTAAGATAATATGCTAATGACAGCCATGTAGTGCACGCGCTAATTAGGACCACCAGATTCAAACAAGTGATGTGGTCTAACGTCGAAGTTAGGGCAAAGTATTTGTGCTGAAATACTGCAAGAGATGCATACGCAACAGGTGAATAATTTCGTATCTGCTTTTTCTTAGAGGCTATGGTAGACAATCTGGTCTGGGTTGGTTTCTTGAGGGTTTCTTCTTTCTTGTGTTTACAGGTACTCTAAGATTGCCGACGAGGTGTTGCAGGAGGAGAGCTTAGAATTTCCCAAGTGTGGGATTTTTGCAATAGGAGAGCTTAGAATTTCCCGAGTGTGGGATTTTTGCAATTGCAGCTATTGCAAGTGAGCCATCTGATGCTGATGCTTGTAGCGAGTGATTATTGATTTTTGTTTTTGTTGATAGATCTGGTTATCTGGTTTTGTTTGGCAGTGAGAACAAAGAGGAGGCGCCGACGAGGCCAATGGTACATCCTGGGCAAGAAGCGGAAAGGAAGTGTCGATGATACTTCTGCTAATAAGAAGCCCGTGTTGAGAGCTAAGAACACTGATACTCTCGAGGATGATATAGATCTGCCCAGGGGTATTTTTGTGACTTGTCTTGCAGCAGGTGCAGAACTGCGTCCTGAAGATGTTGGCCCCGCCATTCAATTGTTTGAGTACTGACGCTTATTTGGCAAGGTAGTTACGGAAAGCACACAATAGCGGTATTTTATCATATGCTAGTTAACTTTCTGCAACAATATCATGCCAACATCTTCAGACCATCACATTTACATTTATATGTCTACTGTTTGGCAATGAGAGATCATCGTACAAAGTAATCACAAAGACTAAGATATCTAAAATGCTTCCAAATAATTTGTGATAAGGATGGATGTCTATCAGTCTATGCAAGTTCCTATGTATCTAAATATCTCTATACGTAATTTCAACTACCTCCAGGAAGTATCATAATTGTTTTGAATTCAGTTTCTATCAATATCAAGCATCATGAAAAAATCCCGAGAGTCATAATGAAGACATATTAAATAGGTATGATTGTGCAACAACTATGAATCATTTTGTACTGCATTAATGCATTGCCTCCTTACTTCTAAATTTGATTTGCAGTACCTAGTCATGATTAGTTTGGTGTTCTGAAATTGTTGCAAGCTCATAAATTATGTTGTTGGCGAGGCCAAGAATATTAGTCCTTTTCTTATTACTCTTATGTTATTAGCATATAAAACATACACTTGAGGGGCATACTTATGATTTATAGTAAAAAGAAAGTTTTTTTTTGCATTTTGCTGATAACCTCATTACAAACTTGATTTTGATGCCAGACAAAAAATCTTTATGTTTTCCGCACTTCCTGCTTGCTTATAGAGACAAAAGGAACTATTAAATGGTATAACCAGATATTCGAAATAAGGAAGGGTCAACGAGTACAAATTGTCAAAGACATAATTAGAGGTCATCAATTCTGAGAGATGCCTTTAGTGGTTGCTGACCTTCGCATAAATCTGTTATCTATAATAAAAAAAAGGCAAAGTCACGTTAGTATACGCCAACACATTATATCCTATAGTTTTCGTGTGTAGTTAACAAATGACTAAATGTGGTTGATTGTGGTTAGGCCTTGCTGAGTATCCAAGACACGGAAATGAATGGATGCGAAAACTTGGTGAATATACCGCGGACTCGACATTAGATGCAAAAGATTTGACCCTTGACTACTTAAACCCGAGCGTATCAAGATATACAAATATGACCCCTTCTTGTAAGTTGGATGTGCTGAATTGTTTGTATGATGAGGCATTATCCAAGTAAGTACATGCTACAACAGTGAAGTGAACTGTTCTAGCAAATACGGTAGCATGTACTTATTCAAAAGAGAATGCCTCATCACACAGATAGTTCAACATCTCCAGCTTACAAGAAGGGGTCAAACAATTATATCCTAATACCCCCTGGTTTAAGCACTCAAGGGTCAAATCATTTGCGACTACTGTCTAGTCAGCAATATATTCCCCAGCTTTTGTTGTCCATTCATATCCATATCTTGGGTACTTGCAAGCCCTAACCACAAAGAGCATCATTTAGTCATTTGTTAACTACATGCATAAACTATATGGAAATACCACTTTGTAGTATACTTACTTGGCTTTGCCTTTTTCTATGAAAGTTAACAAATTAATGTGAATGTTGGCAACAACTGAAGGAGCCTCTCCGAGTTGACGACATCAGGTTATGTCTCTGACAGTTTGCTCTGGTTGGCCCTCCCTTATTTCCAAGATCTGGTTATATCAGTTATAATATAGGAAAATATTATCTCTATAAGCAAGTAGGCAATGCGGAAAAGATAAGTAAATTGACTATGGCAACAGAACCAAGTTTGGTGTGAGATTATTATTACAATGCGAGGAAACTCTTTCTATATTGTAAATTGAGGAATCATAAATATGCCCTGAAGTTGGTGATTTATTTATGCTAACAAGACATAAGTACTATAAGACTAGTCATAGTGGGGAGTATCATAGAGTGGTATCATGCATATGATACTAGTCTATGTTACTATCTGAATAGTGGGGAGTATCATAGGAGTAGTATCATATAATCATGCATTTATTAGGATATAGACTTATCTTGTCTCGAAATCCGTTATGTTACGGTATCTACCTATGATACCACCATCACCTCTCTCTTCATTAAATACTCGCAACATCATCATTTTTGCTTATGTGGCACTTATGTTACTACATATGTTACTCCCACTATGACTAGTCTAAGGTGTTCTCGCCAACAACGGAATGAATGCACTCGGCAAAAAATCTCGGTCCACCAAACTAATCAAAACTAGGTACTGTAAGCCATATTTAGAAGTGAGGATCCATGCATCAATGGAACAAAAAATGATTCCTAATTGCAGCACTGGCAGACCTATTTAATATGTGGTCATTATCACTCTACGGATTCTCCATGCTGATTGCTATAGATAGAGGCTGAATTTTAACAATCATGACACTTTCTGGAGGTAGATGAAATCAAGTATAAAGATCATTGGATACATTGGAACTTGCATATAGACATGCATCATTATTACAAATTATTTGGAGACATTTAAAATATATTAGTTCTTCGCGATTATTTTGTGCGATATCTCATTTAACTGGCCAATTTGTCAGATATTTATATGCAACTGTGATGTTCTGAAGTTGTCCGCAAGCTAGATGTGTTGGAGCTGCGAGCCGTAGCTCCTCTTCTCGTAGCTCCTCTTCTTTTACCTCTCAACCTCTCTTGTGTCTCTCATGAACACACACATGATGAAGCTCAAGAAAAAACACACGCACACAACACCGAGGAAGAAGAACAACGGCTTTGCCCACAACACTCTTCCTTGGTTGAATTGGTCGAACCGTCTGCTCTGCTAAGGTCGCGTCTCCAACCCTACGTATGCCAGAAGGGGCGTAGCCTCGTTGACTATGACGACATACAACGAGGCCACGCCTGAGGGCTACTGTCGACACCTGCAGCCAGGGGGTGTCCATACACGGGGTTGGCTTAACGGCGAAGGAACCCATCGGCTCTACCCGGGTTCCGACGGAGGAATACATCAGAGAACCCCCGCGTCGGTGCATCTTCCCGGGACGCTGGTGCATGGCCTGGACGACAGACTCTTACCTCCCCGGCAGAGGTATAGAGACAAGGAAGCGCGTCGGCGCCTGCAGAAGACAAGCGCCACGTGTGGAGCAGTTGTCTCGCTGTCGGTCCATCTGGGGCGGTAAACGACACCCGTCCCATGCAACCGACACGTAGTGGCAAGGTGTCACTCCCAGGTGACCGATGCTGGGCCAGACGTGTCTTTCGTTCCTCCCGACCGATATAAAAGGAGATCATACCGGGAAAGAGGGAGGAGGATGCCCTTCAGAGATCATGCAGCTCTTGCAACACAGTTCTATATGAACAAAGATCAGAAAAGCAGGAGCAGGGTTTTAAATCTCCAGATGGCCTGAACCTGGGTAAATGGTGTCCCTGTGTGCCTAGAAGAGTGAGATCGACGATAGCCAGAAAACTCCCTCGCCCATCCACCGAACAAAATAAAGGGGAGAGATCGTGCTTTTCCCGGTGTCCGCGTTTGTAGACGCGACATCTGGGGTGTAAAGCGGCTGTGAATCGGCGCCCCTAAGGCGTAAAATAGCACCCCAAGACGGCTCATTTTTACGCCAGATTTAAACCTGGTGCCGAACGACTGGAGATGCCCTAAGTGGCGGCGGCCACCATCAGCGAAAACACGGGCATGTGCGAGCGCAGTGGGCTTTATTTTTCTTATCGGACCGAGCGGGTTTACCGACAATGGCGAAAGGGAGCGAAGAGCGATGGTCTGCCTAGAAATCACCAACTCCCATTTAATACACCTCCGATCCATTAAAAATTGTCGTTGCAAATAAATTTGGCTAGTATAAATATTACTCCCTCTATCACAGTTTATAGGGCACCCACGCAATTTAGTCAATAAAGTATAAATTATATGTCACAAAAATTATACCATTTGATTTATATTAGAAAGAAGTTTTTAATGATATATTTTTATAATATAATATTTAAATTTTATTGATTAATTTAATGGTCAAATTTCGTTCTTAAACTACGTGCATGCCTTATAAACTTTGATAGAAGAAATACAACACATGCAACCAACCAAACTCTTGGCCAAATGCCAACCACACAAACAGGCAAGATCAATCCAACTTGCATTAAAAGAAAGAGAAGGGAGCTTATATGCACGGGAATGGTTCGAGGAGACTTCCACCCCTGGGAGAGCTGATTCCTAGTGGGCCTGGCTAGATTCCGTGATAAGTTCCCTTGTTCAATTCATTAAAGGGTGTTGTACTAGGTTGGCCCACTTCTGTTATGAACCAGGTTTATTGACTGGATTGTGTACCATAAAAAGTAAGTCTACCAAGAAGCTATGACGATCGATACATCGAAGAGAACTAAAAGGAAGAATTCTTTAATGAACCACACAATTGCCACGTTACCAAATAAAACATTGCAAGTTTTGGCAACATGATAGCATGAGAAGGCGGCTAAAATAGTGAAATCCTTTTTCCTCCCGCATATGCGCACCTGGATTTTGAAAAACACATTTTAGTTGTTAAATAATTTGGAAGTAAATTTCAAGGATACATGTTCATTACATTTTTAGAATGTGTTCACAAAGTTATCTCACGAAAAACTGATACTTTTATGACCTATGTAAAAAGACAAAACAGTAATCTCGCGAAAAGGCTTATTTTAGCATAAATTTTCTCTTTTTTATACACGTCATATAAAATGGGTTGTCTTTCCTGAAACGACTTCTGAACGCAAAGGAGTTTAATCTATTTCCAAACGTTTTCTACAATTATTATGAAAATTTAATTTTTTCAAAAAATATATTTAAATAAAAGGTGCATATTTCCAAAAGTTTTTACAATTATTACAAAATTTAAAATTCATTTATAATATATTTAAATTAAAATATGCATTTTTTTAAGGATACACCCTGAAAGCAGAGTGCATCAATTTCATAGAAGAAGAGACCAAGACGGACGAATAACGCCAAAAGGAACACGATACAAACACAACGCCAGACGGATACAACAACAAGACTCGCCTTGTACCTTCTCCAACCCTAAAGCGAGGAAGAGATACACTAAGCTTCTAAGCCGCGTCACTACCGAAGACCGGAACAAGAGACCAACTCCAACACCAAGATGGCACAAGCCAAGCACCGCCCACCCATAAGCGCCCAAGAGAGAGTCGGCGAGTGGACGGCAGGCTGAACCAAACCGGAGGAGGCGTCGACCAAGAAGCGTCGGCGACGAAGTACATAGCTCCCCAGAAGCCCACACTCTGAGCGGCGGCCAACGATGACTCCAACTGGCGAACCGAGGACTCCACGAACCACCTAGGCGAAGCCTTCAAGAAGGACACGACACAGCCACGTCGCCTCCACCTGAACCAAACTGGCTCTAGGGTTTCCCCCGGTGTTCAAGGTGGGGAAGCATGTATAACGCCATGACGACGCCTCCAAGGAGGTGACGGCGCCCGCAAGCGTCGTCGTCGTCAGCTTTATGCGGGGATTTCCCCCGGCGCCCCTATCTTCGACCCATCACCCATCGTACATGCGCAGCAACAAGGAGACAACTTTGACCACCGCCGTCGAGAGGCGAGACTGAATGGCATCTGCGGGGCAAGAGGCGTCGCACCGTGGCTCATCACCACCAAACGGGGACTGTATGGTGAGGATCCAGCCCACCGCTGCCTCGCCGATCGCTGGCACCACCACGGTGCCCAGCCACCAGCGCCACCAGGCTCCACGCGCGCGCCTGCAGCCGCGAGCCTAGAGCCGTCGGCCCGTCCAAGCCCAACTGGGCCCGCGTGAGACCAGATCTCCGGGTCATGGCTGTAGGGGTGCCTCCGCCGCGGGGAGGCCGCGCCTCCACTGCCGCCCGCAGATCACGCTCGTCGCCGGGATCCCGCCGCGCCTTGCTGCTGAACCACCGCCGAGCCACATGCCGCCGCCGCTAGGTAGGTCGCCACCGCCGTGCGACGAGAAGGTCCTTGCCGCCACTGTCGCCGCCCGGGCTTTGCCCGACGGGACCTCTGGCGGCGACGGGAGGGAGGGGGGCGAGGTGGGGGGAGGCCGGAGCCGGCGGCGCAGATCGCCCCCTGAGTCGCCAAGGGCTGGCGACGCGGGATCGAGAGGAAAAAGGGTCTCTGACCTAGCTAACGCCAAATACGAGAAACCTGGCCAAAAAAAAATGCATATGCATCCGGGAGACAAAACACCACTTGAGTTGAAACATCTTTGAACACTTTAATCAACTAGGCTTTACTTTGCTGGTTCTTATTGCGGGCTGTGGTAAGTTGGTCACCATTTGCTTGCGCGGCTACGGGGAGGAAGGTGTGCCCAAGAGCTGCTAGTTTTGCTGGATAGACTTGTCAATGATGACTTTTTTTTCTAACATGCGAAACGTTTTGTCCCGTTTATATAGAGTGCTATCTTCAGAGACATGCTATGACCGTTTATAACGTTGTTCGTATCTCGAAACTCCGAAAGGACCGAAACGATGCTAGGGAGTAGGAGCTGGGATGTAAACCTGGTCAGGTCAAGCTGACCCGATTACAAACTCGGTTGGAACCTGTGACAACACTCCTATAGTGAGTACGCGACTTCACGCGGGTCGGGATGTCCGACCGGACTCTGTACTCTGTAGCGTCTTCGGGTCGCGTCCACACCGCGGTCAACGATTTTTTTCGTTTTGACCGGTCCAGCCAGCCCACGGCCCACCTCTCTCTTCGTCTTCGCTCCCGTCCGTTCGAGCCAACACAACACGTGCCTGGTCTTGCTTCCCTTCCGCGTTGCTCCTCTCCTCCCTTCCTCGCAACCGCGGCGCGGAGGAGAAGTCAATTAGTACCGCCGCTTGGAGCCTAAACCCTCCAGAGTCCAGCCAAACGCCGCCATTTCGCACCACCCGCCGCCTCCTCCTCCTCCTCCTCCCCGCAAACGCTCGCCGCTTGCTGCAGCCGCGTACAGTCCAATAGCGGCGCTCGTTCTCGCGGCCGCCGACGGCTGGTAGCCTGCTTGATTGAGCGGTGGTGGCCCTGCTCACTCGCAGCGGCTGCGCTCTCGGTGCTGCGCTGCGTTGCGTCGCTTCGAGCCTCGTTCCGCCTGCTGGTCCCTGTCGGGCCGCTGTTCATCAGGTCAGGTCAGTCTGCTGCTACTCTGCTCTGCTTGCTCGGTTGCGGTTGCTCTGTGTTTTAGGTGACGGGCGGAAAAATTGGGCGCGTTGATTTATACTTTTACGGTCTTGTTAAGGGATTATGGCGTCTTAGAGGTTTGGGGAGGAACTCGTGGCTGGCATGATGATCTAGCGTCCATAGATAACACTGCCCGCTGATGGAAATTGCAGTTCTGCACCTTCTACCCCGCCATGCGCGGGTAAGGCCACGTTTGGAGTTGGAATGGACGTAAAATTAGCGCGGTCACCTGTTTTTTTGTTCATCTTGAGCTCAATACCGGTGGCCACACTGATTTTACATCCATTCAAAGCATCCCCTAGATTATCCCGCGTATTGGAGAAATTAGAAATGTTGTACAGCTGAAATGTGGTGGCTGGTGTGAACGCAGATGATGGGGCGTGGAACGTTTTGGCGGTTATCATGCATTGAGTTATTGCGTGTGAGTCGAGATAGAGCGGGTCAACCATAGATTTTGTCCTACTGATAGCAGATGTGGTTCGACTATAAAAATCATCCTTTTCCAGAAAGAGACATGGCCATATTTTTGCTGACTTTAGTTGGGCGTTTTGGATGGCCATCACCCACCAAGGTGACGCCTCTCCAAGAAAGACATATCTTTTGACTATTTAAAAAAAAAAACACTAGCAGTTTCCTACTGTATTCCTAGGACGACATCTCACTGAATAGAAGAATACGAAATGTTGATTAATACTATATTTTTTGACACCTATGGCAAAAACTCAGCTCATTCAGTAAAGAAGGGGTTAGAATATAAAAGTTAGAGCAGCCGGTGCAGGCCGAGACACTGATAGATGAAATCCCATTATGCACCACACTTCTAAAACGTAGTTATGTCATAGTGGGCCTTGTGTAATTTGTATATTTGGATATGGGTTAAGCTAGTTGCGTTCAGCTGCTCATCTAGAAACTAGTGATGCTTTCCTGATTAATACATCAGCGGTTCTGCTTTTCCCCTGCAAAGGGGGAGAGGGAGTAGTTGATCTCTATGAAAGTAGTCGCCTGATTTAGCTCCTTCGTGTGAAAGTAGGATTTGCACCACGTTGGTTAATATTTTGCTGATATAATAATAATACTTACTCATACTCGATGTTGGAAGGAATATAACTAAATACCAACTCGTGAGATGAAGGTCTGGTGTCTGTGACAGACTGATTTCGGAGTCGATTTGTGCCCGTGCCACTGCCCGCTGGTGAAATGCAGTTGTACCTTGCTCTGTGTGATAGCCGGCAATCTTACAACGCTTTGCCGGTTTTGATTGGCTTAGGTTGATTATTCTGTGTGTTGAGAAACTAGGGGTTGAGAAACGTCGTGCAGCTGGAATGTGGAGGCTGTATGAACGCACATGATGGGGTGGAACCTTTTGGCGACAATCATGCATTGAATTATTGCTTGTGAGATAAATTGGGTCAACCATAGATTTTTTGTATTGGTAGCAGATGTAGTTAGACTATAAAATCATCCTAGTCCAGACAAAGACATCACCATATTTTTTGCTGAATTCAGTTGGGCGTTTTGGATGGCAATCACCCACCAGGTGATGCGTCTCCAAGGATGACATACTTTTTGACTAAAAAACAGTAGGAGTTTCCTACTGGATTCCAAGGATGACATCTCGCTGAATAAAAAAATCCGAAATGCTGATTAATATATTTTTGAGTACTCGACTAATTTAGCTCAACTTGAGCTAAATACCGGTGGCCACACTAATTTTACCCCTATTCCAAGCAGCCCTAGATTATTCCGCGTGTTGATAATTAGGGGTTGAGAAATGTTGTACAGCTGAGATTTGGAGGCTGTGTGAACGCGGTTGATGGGGTGGAACCTTTTGGCGTTACCATGCATTAAAGTATTGTGTGTGAGATAGATTGTATCAATCATATCGTTTCGATAGCAGAGGAAGTTAGTACCATAAAATCATCTTTGTCGATTTAAAGACATCACCATTTTTCAATGACATCTTTTTTTACCCGAAAACAGTAGGTGGATCGTTCTATATTAAAAAATAACATCTCTCTGAATAGAAAATTCTGAAATGTCGATTAACATATTTTGAGACATATGGCAAAAACTCAGCTCTGTTGATAAAGACGGGGTTAGAATACAAAACTAAGAGCAGCTGCTGCAGGCCGAGGCACTGATAGATAAAAGCCCATGATGCACCATACTTAAAAAGGTAGTTATGTCCTAGTGGACCTACTCTAATTTGTATATCGTATAGGTTAAGCTAGTTGCCTTCAGCTGCTCATCTACAAACTGGGTATGCTTCCCCGATTTGAACTCCACATCAGCGATTCTGCTCTTCCCTGCAAAATGGAAGGGGGAGTCGTTGATCTATAAGAAAGATTCAGCTACTGGTTACAAATTTGAATTAATCCAGGGAGAGCTTGTCCTTCTTGTGAAAGTAGGATCTGCACCGTGTTGTGGCAAGACAGAGAGTGTGCATAGTTTTTTCTGCATACTTACTATTTTACTGACATAATAATACTTACTCATACTCGATGGTGGAATATAACTAAATACAACCTGATAGGACCTGTTGGTGTGGGGGGTGGGGGGGGGGGGGGGGGGGGGGGGGTGAAAAGAACAGATTGTTAACAGTTTCTTTTCCTGACAATCCCTCTAAGGGCGGAAGCTCTGCAATTCACTATAGAAGAAATATAGTTGCGCAGTTAATCAGGAATAAAACTTGGCGAAAACCAGTGCAATGGTCTCGAACCACCTAGCTAAACTAGGGATGGAGCCTTCTGCCCCACAGACTGACAACTGGACGAAGACGATGGTCAACAGTAATTGGTTGGTGCCGTAGAGGAACTCATTCAGTATAGCTCTCTTTGTGGTAACCACAAGTGTCATTCTTTCTTTTCAGGATATGATCACTGACAAAATGTTTACGTGGATATCGTAAGTGCAAACATATTTATTGGACCGGCAGCAGTGGGGGGGATATAGTTCGAGAACTGAAGCAATGGATTGTTGTTCTTTCTTTAGCAATAACAGAAGGGCAGTGCGCCACCAAATTTCTGAGCATAATGAAGGTAGACATCTTTTACTCAGATGCATTCTGCACTCTTTCGTGGACTAGATATGGTCACCTTTTTTCCTTTTGTATGCTCCATATCTTAATATTTCACTGATTTTGTACAGACCTTGCTCATGATACAAATACAATAAAATACACTTACAAGGAGATAGTAAGAGCAACAGAAAATTTTAACCCATCCAATAAGGTTGGTGAAGGGGGTTTTGGATCTGTGTATAAGGTAATATGCATAACATTCAATTAAGAAGGCGGACATTCTAAGGGAATAAATGTGCATGCGTTTAAAGTTTGATAACATAATGGTGCAGGGGCGGCTAAGGAATGGAAAACTTATTGCTGCCAAAGTGTTATCTGTAGAGTCCAGACAAGGGCTAAAGGAGTTTATGAATGAACTCATGGCAATTTCCAACATATCTCATGGTAATCTTGTCAGCCTGTATGGCTATTGTGTCGAAGGAAACCAGAGGATCCTTGTCTACAATTATCTCGAAAACAATAGCCTTGCACAAACACTTCTAGGTAATTCTTGGTTACTTAAATCCTTTCTGCCGTACTGTTCTCGACTTATTTGCTATAAGATCTAGGTATCCTTACTTAGCTTTTCTGTTTTTATTTCTTATTAGGTTCTGGCCGCAGCAACATCCAGTTCAATTGGAGAAGCAGAGTCAATATTTGCCTTGGTATCGCCCGGGGACTAGCATACCTCCATGACACTGTTAGTCCCCACATCGTTCACCGGGATATCAAAGCAAGCAATATACTTCTTGATAAGGATCTCAACCCCAAAATTTCTGATTTCGGTTTAGCAAAGCTTCTACCTCCAAATGCATCACATATTAGCACGCGGGTTGCAGGAACATTGTAAGTGAACTTTGTTGGATGGAACTCTACCTATAATGAGCTATCATCTACACTTCTACAGTACATGTTTACTTTCATGATTTTGTGTAGTGTACCTTTGGAAGCTAGTGCTTATAATATGCTTTTCAAGCTGTTGGATGATTCCTATAATATTTAATACATCCAAAAGAACCCTTTTAACATATGATTAAACCACCTATTTCAGATGAGAAGCTAATCCATTATAACTGAACTACCAAATAGAGACATAGTTATTCATTATTGATTATTATTGCCTGATAAACTTGCGGCATTACTTACTCAGTTTTACTCGACAGAGGTTACTTGGCTCCTGAGTATGCCATTCGAGGACAAGTGACACGGAAATCAGATGTTTATAGTTTTGGTGTTTTGCTTCTAGAAATAGTTAGTGGTAGGTCAAACACCAGTACAAGATTATCCTATGAAGACCAGATGCTTCTTGAAAAGGTTAGAAGAAATAAATTACCATGTTTACTTCTCTTGTTTCGACATTCCTTATTTCTAGGCTTTTAGCTATTTTCTGATATTAGTTTAGTGGTTGATAATGGTAGTCCATAAATTTGGAGCGCATATAAGCAGTCTAGATTTTCTATATGAAAGCTAGTGACGGTGCATGCAATTCTTGCATTTCAGAATGTTAGCCATGCCATCTCAATTTTTCATTTGTTAAATTTTTAGTACAATATAAAGAATGATTACAACTACCATGCACTTAAATTTAGTTGCCTGCTTGCAAGCACAGAAGCTGCTACCATTTTTATACCTGGAAGCAAATCTTATATTAAATCTTTGCGTTGTTAATATGTGAGATAGAGGCATCAGCGAATTATTGTTTGGTAGTTTAGACCTTGTATCTGTCTGGCACGGCACATGATGTCTGGCACGGCACATGATGCCCTACAGTAAATAACTAGCTGTGCATTGATTTGGTTGTGAAGACATAAACTTGTAAACCACGCCATAGAGCGAAAAGTCTCTTTATAGCCTGGGCTACATGTAGCCGTTTTTTGGAATTAACATTTTAAAGTTTCCAAAACTTCCGAGAAAATCCATAGAGGTGGAAGACGTACCCTAAGGTGTTTCAACTCGAAATATTTTGTATTCCGGCCTACACGAAGATAACAAATCTCTGATAGATCTGGATAATTCGAAATCTGCACTGTTCACCACCTCAGATCTTCAGTTTTGTCATTTTTACACAGCACAAAATACAGTGTACGGAGTATTTCGCATTGATATTTTGCACATTGGTGGAAGTCATCATTATCTACATCTCGGAATTTGTCAGAATTTATTGAAACTTTAAAGTGTCGTTTTCAGATTTTTCAAAAAAGGGCTACATGTAGCTCGTTCTACAAAACGCCTCTCCCGCCAGTATAAAAGTATAAAACTGTAAATATTAACCAGCAGGCTAACGTGATTAAAATGGCATCGAATCCTAAAACACTTTGTCTTTTATTCAGTATGCTAGGGAGAAAATATTCTAAATTTTGAACTTTTGTTCTTTGCTGCTACAGTTCCCGGAGGTCACCAATGGGGTTCTCCTCTTGCAGACATGGATGTATTATGAGCGGGGAGATTTGGAGAAAATCATAGACAGTTCTTTGGGCGATGACTTGGATGCTGCACAAGCCTGCAAGTTCCTGATAGTTGGACTCTTGTGTACACAAGACATCACAAGACATCGACCCACTATGTCATCCGTCGTCGGCATGCTAACAGGAGAAAAAGATGTTGACTCTGGGAATATCAGCAAGCCCGCTACAATTAACGACTTCATGGACCTTAAGATCAGGAGCATGAGGAGAGAAAATAACCTGGCTTTCGCTCCATCCAATAGGCTGCTATCCAGCATCATGGCACAGGCTTCTCAAGAGACGACACGAGGCTCCATAACATTCACCTCAATATCAGATCGTGAGTGACAAGAGGCTGGTTGTTAATACGAAGATCACGTGGACGAGTAGCATAGCTGAACACCTTTTCCAGAAATTTTCTTACTGGTGTATAGATTCACTTCATTTGTAGTCAGTGTAAACAACATTTTTGGGCCAAAGAAGTCCCATGAAATTGCTTGTGCGTGTACAAATACTAGGTTGATGGCACAATATCAGTGCACATTTGTACATCATGTTTATTCTTTGTATGTTGTGGCAAAATACAAATACCTGGTGAAAGTTTTTTTTTTTTGAATTTAATACCTGGTGAAAGTTTGAAATCCTGTGGGTACATAGCCTGGATGTGTCCCAAAATCTAGATGGACCGGTTTCCTAGTCCACTTACTTTTTCATAAATGGTAAATTTGCAAGTCATGTTCCCCAGATGTTGCCATGTAATACTGTACTCTGATGCAGTGCACATCTTGTAACGATCAGTTTCCATTATCTCCTTCCTGTACACAGTTGCATCCAATTTCAGCTTCAGTGTAATTTTGGATAATCCAGAAACTGATACTATTGCCTTTTGTCTCACAGGCCTCCAACACCCCAGCAGGTGCTCTGCCAATCAAGCAGCTGCCATGATCTCCCACAGGAGGCCTCTACCATAATGCAAAGCTCTGTGTAGAAGAGAAGGGACCCCCCAGGTGCTCCTCCTCCAGGCTCGAGAGCCATTGAGGTAAATTCCAACATGGCCAGAGAGCCATGGCAGTGTCCTTCTCCCCTCTCCCCTCACCATCGCCGTCACTGTTCCTTCCTTTTTCCTCTCTCTGCCGTAGTCAGGTCCCAGTGGCAGCTCTCCTTGTAAAGGTGCATCTTTAGCAGTAACACTGCAGTTCTGCCATTGGAGTACTGGTCCATAGTCCTTGGCAATGCCTGCATGCATGCAGAAAATGGCTGGCCGGCTCGCCAGAAACTAGCACATGAGTGAGTGAGGAGATGGTCCAGGTGGCCTGGCCTTGGTGCTTCCATGGTGATCATGGACTAATCAATGATTTTGGTTGGGTTGACCGTACCATCTATTCCTTCATGTGTAGGAAGCAACATGGATGCAGCTCTCTGAGTTTATGGCTTTGGAGCTGATACATTGCTAGCTAGGTGCCTAGGTCTTGGAATGCTGATTTATACTCATATGTAAAATGTTTGGCTGAACTAGGTTGTATAGAATTGCATGCACAGTTGCACATCCATAAGCTCAACCTTGATAATTCATTCTGATGCAATAGTTTTACATCTCCTCCACCAACAAAACACACCAGACCGTAGTTATTTCAAATGCATCATATAGCTTGTATCTTACATGATTGCATAATCTACTATCACCTCCGTTCAAAAATATAAAACGTTTTGGTACAAAACATTTTGGAGTAGAGGTAGTAGCTAGGAAGGGAAACGGACGAGTGCATAACAAAAATAAGATTAGTACTTCAGAATACCCAATCGATTATGTCCTTGAGGAAGGTGTAACATTTGAGCTTGTGCGGTTGTGCTTGATAATGTGGACGCCTTGGTCGTAACCACGCATAATCTCTATTTCTTGAGCACGCCAAACTTCTAGCCAATTGTGTCTTCGCCGTCAAAGGACTTGGCAACAAAAACTTGCGGCGCCAAAGTTCACCAGTTCAAGAGACGTTGGAACCCAGTTCTTTTGGATAGGGAGCTCCAGATTTCAAAGCCTATACCACATAGTGGGTCCTGCTCCAACAACACAGGTGGAAATGTTATGTACCACCAAATTAAGAACCCGCCGTATCATCTTCAATTGTCTTTACCCCAAGAATGGCATCTTCAATTGTCTTTACCCCAAGAATGGCAGCCTGGCTAAAAACCTAATGATCAACGAGCAAGGTCGTGTGTTCATGTAAATTGTAAGATGGACCAAAGAATCTCACTGTAATCGAGCATATCATAGAGATAATAATGTACTTTATTCTTGTGATGAAATGATTATAATATACTAACCATAACAAATAGTCACTTTGATCCAGGGTTTGGCTATGTCTTGATCTATATGAGAGAAAAAGCATCCCATGCGTGCTTTTCGTCCTTCCCATTGTGTAGTCAATTAACTAATACTCTATCTCCTATCAGTTTTAATATAACCATTGATAAGGATGCTGCCATCCATTACTAGTGATTGCATCCATTGCGCCTAGTACCCTACTGGTGTTGCTGTGAACTGGATCATTCAGGGCTAACAATTTAACATGTTTGGTCCAGTCATTTGCAATTAATTTTCTTTGTGGGGAAAAAACTTACAAACGTGTACCCCTATGTCATAAACCTATGTGAAACCATACCGCTCTTTTGTCCAAAATAAATCATTTCTTGATATTACTAATCTGTACTAGTGTACTGCTTTATAATTAATTTTGTTTTAAATTAAATAGTTAGGTGGTGGAAAATAATTATATAAATGAAACGCTACTGAGTTTAAATGATTTGCTTGTGCGCATAGCATGCATATATGTGTACTTATGTTTCGTTAGCTACATATAGGATCTTTATTCTGATGTACAAGACGCCAGAAACAATATCCTGTACGTAATTCTCGACTCTTTTTTTTTATTAGAAAAGGAGCACCGCCCAGCCTCTGCATCGTGATGATGCATACGGCCTTTTATATTAATAAAAAGTAGCACAGAAAGTACGAGATTACATCAATATTCAGTTCAAATAACAACTAAAGTAGCCACTTGGATCAGCCAACGAAACAAACGAAGACTACACATTTTGAAGCCTTCTAGTATGCAGCCAGCCAGATTGGCTGAAAATAGCTCTCACAACCGACATGAGGCGGGAGCAGCCGGTATCCATAAGGGTCCTCTGTTCCAACGGCAGAAGGAAAGACCACATATGGATCCAATAAGTAGCACGATGGACGACCTGTAAAAAATGAGCATTTGGGTTATTGTTAAAAATCACGTCATTCCTGCAGTTCCACAAAGCCCATAGAAAAGCACAAACACCAATGCGAATACGTGCTTTTGTTTTTGTATCAATCCCATCTAACCAATGACCAAACATATTTGCTACACTAGTTGGAGGAGTGATACTAAAGGTGAAGTGAATAAGTCTCCAAATATCCCTTGAGAACGTGCAGTGTATGAACAAGTGTTCAATTGTTTCATCAGCATGACAAAAAACACATTTCTTACACCCAGTCCAATGTCTTTTGACTAAATTGTCCTTAGTTAGCAAAACCTTTCTATTAAAGAGCCACATGAATATTTTAATCTTCAGGGGAACCTTTAATTTCCATAAGTATTTACGTAGGAAAGGAGTGTGCCCAAGCATAACATCGGCATACATTGATTTGACCGAAAACAACCCATTGGCTGTAAGTCTCCACCTAAATGAGTCTTTCTCATCGCTTAGATTAATCATCGTCAATCTTTCTACCAATTGTAGCCAAACCGTCCAATTCCTCCCTGTTAATGTTCTTCGAAATGAGATGTTAAGAGGGTTATTTTGTAGTACTTGTGCCACAGACACATTCTTATGGCACACAATATTAAACAATGAAGGATATTGTATTTTTAGCGGTTTATCTCCTAACCATGTGTCCTCCAAAAACTTGTTTGCAGGCCATTACCCACCACAAATTCTCCTTTAGAAAAAAATTCTTGTTTAACCGCCATGATTCCTTTCCAAAAGGGAGAATCATTTGGTTTTGGTTCAACCTGAGATAGAGTTTTACCATGCAGGTACTTGTTACATAACAATTCCTGCCACATTCCATCCTCGTGCAAAATTTTAAAGAGCCATTTGCTCAGAAGACATTTGTTCTTGATATCTAACACCTCAATTCCTAAGCCCCCTTGGTCCTTGGGGCGACATAAAATACTCCATTTTGCTAACCGATATTTTTTCTTATTCTGATCACTTTGCCAAAAAAATCTTGATCGATAAAAGTCAAGCCTTTTTCGAACTCCCACTGGAATTAGAAAAAAGGATAACATAAACATTGGTAAGCTTGTTAGGACAGAGTTAATTAAGATTAGGCGATCTCCATATGAGAGCAATTTGCCCGCCCAGCTTCCTAATTTCTTTTCGAACCTATCTTCAATAAGTTTCCACTCCTTATTTAAAAGCTTCCTATAGTGAATTGCTATACCCAGGTATTTAAAAGGTAATGAGCCAACCTCACACCCAAAAATTTCACGGTATTCATCTTGTTGTTCCACTGCTTTACCAAAACAATAAAGCTCACTTTTGTGGAAATTGATCTTTAGTCCCGATAGTTGTTCGAATAAAGCTAGAATTAATTTCATATTAACCGCTTTTTCTAGATCATGTTCTAGGAAAAGGATTGTATCATCGGCATACTGTAAAATCGACACTCCCCCATCCACAAGCTCCGGTATAAGAGAGCCCACTTGGCCGTCTTCCTTCGCTCTGGCTATAAGCAAAGCCAACATGTCGGCCACAATATTAAATAGAATAGGGGACAGCGGATCTCCCTGTCTAAGTCCTTTTAATGTTTGAAAGTAGTGACCAATGTCATCATTAACTCGAATTCCTACACTTCCTCCCTGTACGAACCTGCTCACCCATTCACACCACTTTGTGTGAAAACCCTTCATACGTAATGCTTATTGTAGAAAAGACCAATTTACTTTATCATAAGCTTTTTCAAAATCAATTCTCGACTCTTGGGTTGGATATAGACATAGACTACATACAAAATATGTCCATATGCATCAATTAATCAATGCCGAGGCTGGGTGACATCCTCAGACTATGTACAGTGCAGTCAGCACTTATGCTAATATGTAAGCCTAACCAATGAAACATGAAAAATATAATTGTAGTTACTGATTGATAGTATGATGATATTGCTTTAGAAGGAAAATTTAATCAGCATGTTAAAAAACAGAAGTAAACACATCATTGTCCATTTTTGTAGAACATAGAAGTTCGGACTTACTCCTAAGGGCAAAATCTCTTGCATACTAGCTAGTACATTTCTTGCTCCTATCAATTGCTTGTATCTAGGCCATTCTTAGCACAAAGCATCAACAATAACCTCAGAAACACAAAGCAAATCGATCTTAATAAGCGGATTCCACAAGGTATGCAATTATTCATACATATATAAGATAGATGAATAAATCTGAAGGGGAGGGGACAGAAAAGGTACATACCATATGCATATCTTTACAGGGACATTAACTAATCATGGTCGCGTTGAAAAGCATTCGTAGCATAATCAAGCAACAAGGCCAAGTAACAGTCCACACATGGTAAAATTGATTCTCAAAACGAACACCATAAGTTCATAATTCACCTCACTGGTTTCTTCTGACCATGCTAACTTTGAGGGGAGAAGATCTGAAGATGAACTAATTAAACACATTCCACGGACTTCTAACTGCAAAAACACCGAGACGTGCGTTGGCAAAAAGATGTAGAGATATGTGATAAAAAAACACATCGAATAATCATGTGAATAAAAGAGAATCGGATGAAAGACCATACACAGATGCGCATGCTTGGCACCTTGCACGCCACCCACAGCAGGCAACCACATTCTTGGGTTGGGCTACATGTGTGGCATACAGGGAGCCAGGCACAGCACAATCTTGATTAGATCGGTCATAAAACCTCGTTCCCATTCACCAAATAGTCCAGATAGAACGACCAAGGATACCAAAGGGATTGTTCCCCTCTCTCTCTCTCTCTACATATGCCTCAAGACTGGCTCTCTCTACATATGTCTCAACTCTCAAGACTGGTAGTGACTAGTGGGCGAAACAAAGCTAGATCTTGATGGGTATGCACAAGACGCATGAAGCAAAGACAATGAGGCAATTACTAATACTACTGGAGAGAGAAAGAGAAAGCTAGGTTATTTAGGGGAGTGACTGGAGCACAGTGTACTGTGCACGGGGTGTGAAGGATGGTGGAAGGAGCAAGGAGGCGAGGTTGGATTTATAGAGAGGAGGCAGCAAGGGTGTTGCTCTCTACCACAACAACTCCAATACTCCATCCATCCATGGTGGCTAGCTTGCTCTCCTGTCCTGGAGCTGCATGCTTGTTATTCTTACCATAAAGTGAGTAAAAGAAAAGAGCAAAGGACACCAGGATACTTCCCAAGGGGAGGGCTAAAGGAGATGTAGCTTTTGAGAAATGCCATGGCATGAATAGCTAGCTACCTAGCGTAGAGACCAACACAGTGCAACCTCAGACTAGCCACAATGGGAGTATCATAGCTGGTATCATAGATGCCATGTTGGTAAAAATATGACGTGTCACTGCAATTAATGAAGAAAGAGGTGATAGTGGTATCATAGGTAGATACCGTAACATAACGGATTTCAATGCAAGATGAGTCTACAACGTAATAAATGTAATCATATATGATACTACATATATGTTGGTATGTTACCATACATTGTGGAGGTAGTAACATGTAGTAGTATCATATGTATGATACTAGTATATGATACTCCCCATTGTGACTAGTCTCAGCGTCTTTCCAGAGTTTTGTATCGTACTATAGTACTAATCAAAGTGTTAGGCTAAAGCTTACTAACCTAGAGCAATTTTCTAAGCAGCACCTCCCAAAGCAACCAATGACATGCAAGAGAATGCCTCAAGCTTCTCTCTCCTTCATCATACTGCCTATATGGGCTATGCCGCTATGGCTCATACTGAGTCATGATCCTCTCTCTCTAGTTATTCTGCAGGGTCTGCATATCATGTGAGATTTGGCCATGGAGATAGAGACTACATAGGGGAATAGAAAGCGAAACACCATTTTCCCAACCTTTTAGACGAGAGTGGCCACGGGCTACTGGCTAGCTAACCTGCTACCACACACGCCTGCACGCACACACACACAGAAACCGTAAAGCAGCTGACTGCTGAAGTGGGATTTGTCCGGAGCTCTTGGCGGAGGTCCAGATTCTCTTGCACCAAACCAGCTGCTCACACACCATACCATACCAGTCAGGCAGGGCGGCCATAGTAGCTAGTAGGATATTTTATGCCTCCAGGCTCCAGTCCAGGGTGCATTCTTGCTGTGCTGCGGCAGCTCGCTTGACATAGACACTGACTCGTCGGCCAATCATCAGGTAGGTCCGGAATGTCAGTGTACATTTGGGGAATTTCTTCTGAATACTGATGATGCGGTTACCTGTCGCTGGACAATTGGTACGAACGTACGTATACGGTATACCTGTTCATGAGTTTTGGACCATGTTTATTAGTGTCACTGTGCAGATCTAATGAGTACGTACGTACGTAGCATGAACTGTCCCAATCAAATCATATATACATGGCTTAACAATTTGCCAAATCATATACGCCCTCCGCTCCACAATATATTGAGGGGTGTTGTGCTGCTTGTGCATGTTGTCTAGAGTTGTTTTACCACCAAGCCCACGTTGGTCCAACCGTTGTGTACTTCATTAGTGTGGAATATTTCGTAGTGGGACGCAACTCTCCTCCTCCGGTTCATAGACGGTTCATAGCAAGACGCATTTGGTGATTTCTTTTTCAATTTGAAGTTCCACAATGCTTGCGTGCGTGTGTGTGGAGATGCATCCTTATACTCGGTGTTTCAAAAAGAAGTAAAGTATCTACAAGAGCTAGTGTGACCTGGAACACCAAGTCTTGTCTCCTCTAATACATAATTATTATGATGTTAATTAGGACATGAATTAGCTTTTGGCATGAAATTATTTTCCATACGAGTGACATATTTTGTTTGGGTGAAGCATGATTCGAGCTAGATTTGTACACCAGTTTGTGATGTTGTGACATATGATTGTTGGCGTATCCATACCTTCGAATATTGATCCATCGCTAGAAGTTACAAAATTAGCTCATCTTTGGATTGTACAAATCTAGAAACGTAAAAATAGAAAATAAATAGGATTGGGTTGGACGTAGGTGAATTCCCATAGGATTTGAAAACACATAAAGTTTTCTGAGATGTGTCTTTGGATAGTGCACATGAATCAAACACGATGAATTCCACATGATCGACGAGAGAGAATAGAGAGAGATATTGTAAATGCATTGGACTTCCCAATGGAAAAAACAAAATTAGGATTAATCTCATGTTAAGATTCTTATGGAATGGAGGGCATAGAAATAAATTGCATGGGAATTTTGTGACCTCAATCTTAAGAGCCGAAGGGTTCTAGAGGAAACTTTGATTACATTACTCGAAAATTCCTATGAAAATCTTCCAATTCATAGAGGCGTGAATGAGAAAGAAACTGATGAGCATCTAGAGTAGTGTTTAAGCATCTATTATATACTAAAAGCACAATACGGGGGTCTAAAATAAAGACACAATCCACATCATCTTAATTAATTTTGATAGTTAGATCTAAAATATACGGTTAAGATTTAATAAAAGATCAATAACAACATAACATTTTAATTACCAGCACGAGTATGTTGTCACGTTCATTAAAAAAACTGTTGTCACGATCATTGAAAAAAAAACTGTTGTCACGCTCATGCGAAAAAAAAGTGTTGTCACGTATTTAACTGTGCAAAGCAACTAACCGGTCAGCTTGGAAAAAAGTGTGGACCCACGACGTATAAAAACCAAATACGCAGATGCTAGCACCGGTAGGAAAAAAAAGCAAGCCAACACAGCTAGCGATCAATCGATCGAGTTAATAGTACTCAACTTAAGTATGTCAAGACGTGCATTAAAAAAAAAAGTATGTCAATACGTGACTCTTTTTCTCTCCGCGCCCGAAAAAGGGACGTAGACACTACATTTAATGTGGTGATAAAAGTGTACTATACAGTGTCAATCGTTTTCGATTGGAGGGATTACTACATTCATATTTAGACAAATCTATGTTAATTATTTCCGGATGGAGATATTATATATAATTTTTCTGCATGATTGGAAGACTACATTATATGTGCATACTTTATAATACACTGTCATTTAAAAAAGCTAACTCGGTGTCAACAGAAACAACGACTCATAACCGAGAATAAAGTGTCGACAATTATATAGATATGGCTCAAATGATGATATTTGATTCTAAAACTAAAATAAAAAGACAAGCCACAAGAACAATTGACATCTAGCCACTGCTCGAGTGTTATCCACTTGAAAACACTAGGGCTGGACAGATCCAAATGTCAAACATTTTCGATCAGTGTGAGTACTACATTCATATTGAGACAAATTTGTGTTAACTATTTCCGGACTGAGGGAGTATATATAAATATATGTGCATGATTGAGAAGACTTAATAATAAGATAAACACACTTTTACAAACGTTGAGTATGATGTAGGTATATTCCTGAGCACACTACAACACCTATAATACACGGTCCGTTGAAAAAGCTACCACTATTGGCTCGCTATCGACAGAAACAACGGTGCTTAATCGAGAATGTAATCGTCTACACTTGTAAAGATATTTCTAAAAGGGCGATTTTTTATTATAAAAATAAAATGAAAATACAAGCCATGAGAACAATTATTGCCGACCACTATATGATGAGCGTTGAACTATTTGGAAACACCAAGGATTAGAAGGAACCAATAGGATTTTATTCTGTATGACACCATCTCAACCCGATGACATGTTGATGAAAAACACAACAACACGACATATGTAAAATGTATGTGCATGATTGATAAGGGAGTACTACATCCATATTTAGACAATTTTGTGTTAACTATCTCCGGACGAAGGGAGTATATATAAATATATGTGCATGATTGAGAAGACTTAATAATCGCAAGGTAAATACAGATTTAAGAAACATTCAGTATGATGTAGGTAAATTTGTGAGCACACTACGACCATATGTATGGACGTACCTATAATACACCGTCCGTTGAAAAAACTACCACTATTGGCTCACTATTAACAGAAACAACGATGCATAATCGAGAATGTTATTGTCTACAGTTATACAGATGTGGCTAAGAGGCAATGTTTAATTAGAAAAATAGAAGGAGAAGCCACAAGAGCAAATGGTACCGGACCACTGTCCGATGAGCGTTGATCTATTTGGAAACAACAACAGGTCCAATAGGATTTTATTCTGTATGACACCCATCTCAACCCGATGACATGTTCATGAAGAACACAACAACATAACATACCTGGAATGGAGATTGATACAAATTGAAACTATTTCTTTTTAATGAAAAAGAACTTCAGAGATGAGATTCGAGGCAAAGGAAAATTTGAAATTAAAGGGACATATACTTTATAAGACGCCATCATTATTTTAATTATTCATATCCCAAACTATTTTAATTTAATAATATATGCTAGATAACCACAATATGGTAGAGAAATAATCAGAAGTTTCCAGAAAAACAAAACATCTGATCATCATTGTAATACACCCTCTTTTTATTTGTAGATCATACACAAAAGATGCTCATAATTAAATAACATGAAAACAAACATATCATCATAATTATGTCATCAAAAGTCACACGTGAATAGATTTCCATAGTTGCATTAAGAAAATCACAACTAATATGCAACGGTAATAACACCGTCTAATAGATCTTGCAAAAGTGTATAAAATAAATAAGATAACTTAATCTCTTCACAAGCAAAAGTTTTCATGGGCTTACTTCAACCTCATATGGTTTTCCTATGGCATGATTAAATTCGTTTATGTCAGTCTCAATGTTTTTTGAGAAACTTTATTTGCTCTTTTATTCTTAAATATTAATAGGAGACGTCATTGAAATTTGCTAATTAAGTTGTAGAAAAAAAACGTGACTAATGAAGAAGCTAGAACACCGTTTAAGAACAGTGATGTTTCTGGACACGACCTATGCAAGTGAGTAAGAACAGTGATGTTTCTGGACACGACCTATGCAAGTGAGTAGCATAGTACAATCACTGTGTTAAAGAGTGGGTTTGGCAGAAAGAGTGTTAAATCATGTAAATCAAATAATTAACCAAAATTATTGGTTATTATGAGGATATGATCGACAAACGAGCTATAATAACATGATGGTTAGAGTTTCGTGGTACAATTAAAACATTATTTACGAGATGACTTACAATAATTTGGTGACCGGCTATGTACCATTCATTTATCTTTTAAAATAATATAATATGTTACATGAACTATGAGCCATTTTAGTCCATTTAGTCATTTTTACGAAAAGAATAAAACTTGTATCACTTAGAGAGTAAAATGAATTAGGGACGGTAGGAAGAGAGGAAAAATATGTATTACAATAGCACTACTTTCGTTTAAAATTAACCAAGCTTATAGAACGTGTGACATGGATTTATTTTATAACAATTTTAGAACACCTACCTCCATAAATTCAAATATCACATGTGTTTGTGTGATTTTCTCTTCAATACTTTATGACAATCATTTCATGCTGTTATTTAGATTTCGATAATTTTTTATATTTATAAAAGCTCAAATTTAGTACATGAACATGCATATTAATTACGTCGAAGTTGATGCCCTCGCATTTGCGAGGGCCACCTTGCTAGTTTGGAAGAAAACATCTATTCATTAGATGCAGAGTAATCCTAATTAGTTCAATGCTTGGTGTTTGTCCATGTACATTTTCTCCTTCTACGTACCTTGAAGAACTCTCAATTTTTCTGTTCTACTTAATTAAGATCTATCAACTGTAAGTAAACTATAATGCTTGGCTAAGTGGAGTATCTTATGTCGCCCCAAAGAACACTAATGCGCTCTAGGAATCGTCACCTTGCGGGTTGAATGCCTACTTTGTAAGTGACTCCATAATTTATTCAATGAAGAAGAGTCGTGGCGAGATATATTTTTGGATAGGACTTAGAGGTTAAACATAATTTATTTCACTTTGGCAGAAATAGTCTAGACATGTAAGCCAACAAAAAAATTGGCCACAAAAGCGTAAAGACCCAGTCTTTTGGGGAGTGGATATATAAACCCAATACCAAGATTCGAATTCTCGTAGACATGAATTTAGATTCAGATTTATTCATGAGGACCAAGCTTTCTCGCTTTTTTTAGAAAAGGGGAAAAGCCCCAGCCTCTGCATCAATTATTGCACACGGCTTTTATTGCAACGTCAAAAAGGTTCTACATACAATTTTCCTAGAGGGACATGCTTGGTGCGTAACTAAAAACCGCAAACTTGTGTTACTCTTGCTGAAAAGCATGTGTGCATTCCCAATTGGTGCATAGGCTAGGAGAAGTGAAATTCTCTCCCAAATTTAATGAGAGGTCAGGTGTAATAGGTACAAGTTTGATATTAATTTTTTTTATCGAATACCAACGATTGGAGAGAGAGAGAGAGCAGAAACAAGGAAAAGCAAAATAAAATTACTGATTTTTATGCGGTCATGTCCAACGTCAAACTTATAGGTATCTCAATCCTTCAAGTCCCTTTGTACCTCTTAATATTTTTGGCATCCTTTAGAAACCAACTATTCACTAGTGCTTTACGAGGCTTCCGTTGATTATGTCAAACCACCTTAGATTTGAGTCCTTCATGAATTGCCTCTTGATGCTCATGTTGAGTTCTCCTTGTGGAGTTGGCATAAGACTAACAACATTCAGGACTACTTTATGGCAAGGAATTTGACTTGGATAATCATATCCCTCACCACCAAACTCCACAACCAAATTTTTGAGACTCTTATCTATCAAGATACTTACACCGGTTTTACTTCCGACTAAACTAATCCTTGACACAATTTTTTTACACGTGTACCAATCACGGTATCAACAACACTCATCCCTATTAATTAAGGGTCCAACATATTCAACTACCGACCCAAAATTCTATTTGCCTCCGCTAGCTTCCATACCCTTTGCAGCCATCGAGTAAACTGCGAAGACTCTTGCTAACTTCTAACTACAACCTACCATTGATGTTCGTAGCGCACCGGCAAGGGGGTGGCGTAGACCCTTCCTCACTTGACACTACACATGGGTCCTAAATTGGTGCATTTGCAACGAGTTGATACGAGGTAGTTTTTCGATAAAGGCCATTTTATTGAACTCATAAGTTAGTGTATGTGTTGTTATTCTATTTTAGAGTATTAGAAAACATCTTCATAATAAATACCGAAGTCTCTTTGTTCTAATGTGAAATAAGCCTAACTCACTTGACTAGGCTATGAACACTATGCACTGAGAATAAATTTCCATGTGGGTCTAGTATGACCAGGTTAGTGGCAGGGAACCATTTGCGCCCGCACCTTGCATGTGTCTCACTTTGTAAATGAAGGGTTTCTTCTCAATGAAATTTAAGTAAAATCTCTGGTTATGAAAACTAAAAGAACCATGAAATGATCCTGTCAAATTATTCTTCGGTGCACGCATCGAACGCGTGCAACACCAGGGGAGTTTTTCTACTCCCTCCGATCGCAAATAAGTGTACTTGTAGTTTTTTTTCCTAAATTTCGTTAACTCTGACCAACTATATATGGAAAAAAATTAGCAATCCTTGTAACATAAAATTAATATCACCAGATGTACTTTAGCATGTATTTTCATAATATACTAAATGTCATAATTATAGTTTTATATTAGAATAAAACGTAGATTTACACTTATTTGTGGACAGAGACACAGGGTAGTTGTGTTTGCATCTCAATGCCATGTAGAGCATCGACACAAGTTGCATTGTATAAGATGCTTAGAGCATCTCTAACAGCTGCCCTATTTTAGCCTTCGTGCCCTAAAACCGTTTTTTTGGTCACGAGAGGGCAAAAATCGCTCTCCAACAGCTGCCCTATCACCTGCCCAATTTTGGGGCAGCCCCAAATTTTGCTCCTCTCTGCCCCATATTTGGGGCAGAGAGGACCCCGGCGGGGAGCTGCCCTATCCTTTCCGAAACGACGCGCGCGCGCCCAACTGCCATCCTGAAAACCGCCGATTCCCCTCCTCCGCCGCCCGATTCTCCGCCGCCGGCCACTTCCGCGCCATGGACGGGGACACCGCGGCCTTCCCTGAGCACCGCACGCCGCCAGCGACTCTCTCCGCCCCGTCTGCGCCCCTGGGAGCCACCTCGAGCGTCACCGCGGCTGCGGCGAACCCTAGGGTTCCGCCTCATCGCCGGCAGGTCTTCGACGCGCCCCGCACCTCGTCTGCCCCGGTGAATCCGTCGCCGGCCGGCGATGTGGAGCTCCCCGCGGCGTCAAGTCGTCCAAAGGCAGCCGGGAAACGAGCTCCGACGCAGGCGGCGCTCGCGGCGAAGAAGAAGAAGACGACCGCCGCCCGCGGCCCGAAGCCACAATCGACTGCAGCCGAGGCTGCTGCGGTCGACGAGCTTCCACCACCGGCACCGGAAGAGCTCGATTTCGAGCCATCTCTGACCCCCACGCCGGCCGCCTCCCACGTGCTCGATGAAATTCCCGTGAGGTAATTTTGACCTCTTTCTTTCGCGTCCAATTTTGTGTGTCAATTGTTTCTTTTACAAATCCGGTTGCAAATGAATATAGGGTTGGTGATGACGAGTATATGAACACCATGGGTGTTGGGGCTCACTCCTTCGCCGCCTCCCACGAGACTCCATCTCAAGAGTACGCCGCCGAAGAGGATGGGCTTGACAATGAGGAAGAGGGGTTCGTGCCTAAAGGGAGAGCGGCAAACTACACCACCGGGGAAGACATCTTGATATGTGATGCATTCAAGAAGGTGGGTATGGATGCCGGAGTGGGAGTGGAGCAACCCAAAGAGGCATATTGGTTGCGTATGTGGGAGTATTTCGTTGCCCGAAACAAGAGTGGCATAGATAGGAACATGGGTTCCATTCGTCATCGGTGGAATGTGATCAACGCCGATTGCCAAAAGTGGGCGGGATGCTTGGCCAATGTTGACCGGTTGAACCCAAGTGGCACCAACGCCTCCGACCGAGTTAGTTCTTTTCTTGATTGTCTTTTGTTACATGTCATTTTTTGTTCTATGTCATTTTTGCTAATTGCATCTATTGTCAACATTGTAGAACAACATGGCACAAAACATGTTCAAGGAGAGGGTCAAGAAGGGGCCAAAGGGGACAACCAAGGATAAGAAGGGGAAATCATTCACCTTGCATCACGCATATGCACAACTTGAGAATGATGAGAAGTGGAAGACCCGTGATTTGCTCCAAGTACCCAACAAGAAGAAGGGCAAGGAACCAATCAAGGGGAAGGATGCCACCATTCTACTTGGTGATGATGAAGAATCTAGTGACGAAGGAAAGAGAAGCCCAACCCCCCACTCCATCCCAAAATCCGGGAGGCCCGATGGAAGAAAGTATACCAAGGGCAATGAAGGTGAAGGAGTTGGAGGATCTCAAGGAGGCAAATGAGCGCAAGGCCACGGCCGAAGAGAGGAGAGCGGCGACCGAGGAGATGTGGGCGGAGGCCGAGAGGCGCAAGGTTATGATGGAGGAGAAGAAACTTGCTATTGAAGAGGCCAAGATTTAGATGGAGAATGAGCAAAAGCTCATGTTTATGGATACAAGCAAGATGGATGACAAGCAACGCCAATATGTTGAGCTATGCCGTGATCAACTCTTGGCAAAGAAGCAAATGGCCTACATGAGTACATTCAACTCCATGGGAGGAGGTGGCATGGGCTTCATGAGCTTCATGGGAGCAATGGGAGGAGGCATGGGCATGGGAGGTGGCATTGTCATGGGAGGAGGAGTTGGAGCTATGGGAGGAGGAGGAGGAGCCATGGGAGGTGACATTGGAGGTGGCATGAGTAGTGCTGGGATGGCCGGCTACATCGCACCTCCTCCGGTGAATGCAAGTGGTGGGATCGAGGAAGCAACCGTCGAGGACAAGGGTGGTGATGCACACAACACCGATGTTTGATGTTGTGTCTTGTTTCATGTGGTGAACTATGTCTCATTTCGCTTCGAACTATGTGATGAACTACGTCTCATTTTGTGAAACTATGCCATGGATTGTGCTAGGTTATGTTATGGATTGAACTAAATTCGTGTGTGCTATTTTTTTCATGTTTAAATATCATATTTGTGTGCATATGTCTATTTTTGTCTCTCAAATGTCGAATAGACATGTCATTTGGTATAGGATAAAGCACCTAAAATAGGGCAGCTGTTTGAGAGGTAGTGCCCTAAAATAGGGCAGCTGGAAAAGTGGAAAACTGCTGTTAACAGCTGCCCTATCCTATATGTTGTTTTAGCACATATAGGGCACCTGTTTTAGCACATGTAGGGCACCGAGCAGTTTTCCACTTTTCCAGCTGCCCTATTTTACGGCACTACCTCTCCAACAGCTGCCCTATTTTAGGTGACCTATCCTATACCAAATGACATGTGTATTCGACATTTGAGAGACAAAAATAGACATATGCACACAAATATGATATTTAAACATGAAAAAATAGCACACACAAATTTAGTTCAATCCATAACATAACCTAGCACAATTCATGGCATAGTTTCACAAAATGAGACGTAGTTCATCACATAGTTCGAAGCAAAATGAGACATAGTTCACCACACGAAACAAGACACAACATCAAACATCGGTGTTGTGTGCATCACCACCCTTGTCCTTGACGGTTGCTTCCTCGATCCCACCACTTGCATTCACCGAAGGAGGTGCCATGTAGCCGGCCATCCCACCACTACTCGTGCCACCTCCAATGTCACCTCCCATGGCTCCTCCTCCTCACATTGCTCCAACTCCTCCTCCCATAGCTCCAACTCCTCCTCCCATGCCAATGCCACCTCCCATGCCCATGCCTCCTCCCATTGCTCCCATGAAGCTCATGAAGCCCATGCCACCTCCTCCCATGGAGTTGAATGTACTCATGTAGGCCATTTGCTTCTTTGCCAAGAGTTGATCACGGCATAGCTCAACATATTGGCGTTGCTTGTCATCCATCTTGCTTGTATCCATAAACATGAGCTTTTGCTCATTCTCCATCTCAATCTTGGCCTCTTCAATAGGAAGTTTCTTCTCCTCCATCATAACCTTGCGCCTCTCGGCCTCCGCCCGCATCTCCTCGGCCGCCGCTCTCCTCTCTTCGGCCGTGGCCTTGCGCTCATTTGCCTCCTTGAGCTCCTCCAACTCCTTCACCTTCATTGCCTTCCTCTCTTCGTTCATCTCTTTGCGACACTTCATGATCGCATCGAATGATGCCTTTATGTCCGCATCACCGTTGTTGTTCTTGTCCTTGGTATACTTTCTTCCATCGGGCCTCCCGGATTTTGGGATGGAGTGGGGGGTTGGGCTTCTCTTTCCTTCATCACTAGATTCTTCATCATCACCAAGTAGGATGGTGGCATCCTTCACCTTGATTGGCTCCTTGCCCTTCTTCTTGTTGGGTACTTGGAGCAAATCACGGGTCTTCCACTTCTCATCATTCTCAAGTTGTGCATACGCGTGATGCAAGGTGAATGATTTCCCCTTCTTATCCTTGGTTGTCCCCTTTGGCCCCTTCTTGACCCTCTTCGTCGTACTCTTGAGATGCCGCCTCGTGGGAGGCGGCAAAAGAGTGAGCCCCAACACCCATGGTGTTCATATACTCGTCATCCTCAATCCTATATTTATTTGCAACCGAATTGTAAAAGAAACAATTGACACTCAAAATTGGACGCCAAAGAAAGAGGTGAAAATTACCTCACGGGAATTTCATCGAGCACGTGGGAGGCGGCCGGCGTGGGGGTCGGAGATGGCTCGAAATCGAGCTCTTCCGGTGCCGGTGGTGGAAGCCGGTGGTGGAAGCTCGTCGACCGCAGCAGCCTCGGCTGCGGTCGATTGTGGCTTCGGGCCGCGGGCGGCGGTCGTCTTCTTCTTCTTCTTCTTCTTCTTCTTCTTCGCCGCGAGCGCCGCCTGCGACGGAGCTCGTTTCCCTGTTTTCTTCGGACGAGGGGCCGCCGCGGGGAGCTCCACAGCGCCGGCCAGCGACGGATTCACCGGGGCAGACGAGGTGCGGGGCGCGGCGAACACCTGCCGGCGGAGAGGCGGAACCCAAGGGTTCGCCGCAGCCGCGGTGGCGCTCGCGGCGGCTTCCAGGGGCGCAGACGAGGCGGAGAGAGTCGCCGGCGGCGTGCGGTGCTCGGAGAAGGCCGCGGCGTCCCCTTCCATGGCGCGAATCGGCGGCGGCGGCGAAGAATCGGGCGGCGGTGGAGGGGAATCGGCGGGTTCAGGATGGCGGTTGGACTCGCGCGCACTGATTTGGAAAGGATAGGGCAGCTCCCGCTGGGGCAGAGAGGAGCGGCTGATAGGGCAGCTGTTGGAGAGCGTTTTTTGCCCTCTCGTGCCCTAAAAAACGGTTTTTAGGGCACGGAGGCTAAAATAGGGCTTCTGTTAGAGATGCTCTTAGGTAGCTAGGCAATGCATTTGTCTAATATAGGTGTCACCAACCAAATACCTTTTGTTGACTAGTGGTGGGGGAGATCGGATCCAATGGTTAAAAGAATGGCCAGATCATATAGATCTGACTTGCCATGCACGCAGGCGCATGTACAGTGTGTACACATGCATTGTTAGCTAGCAGTACTGTGAAGGCTAAAAGATGCATATGCCAGCGGTTATTGTTGAGTTTTTGCATATGGTTCGTAGCGTTTGGGTTCTTTGTCCGATTGAGAGGGCAAGGAATGTTCTCGAAATTAGCAGTTGAGATGGACACATGTCGATCGAGAGTGTTTGGTTGCACATGGCTTTCATTGCATAAGGTGTAACAATGATCCGGAGTATTTTATGTACATCCAATTGCCAACTACGATATTTAGCATATATATGTCTGGTCAAAGATCTCAAACATGTAACAAAATTAATTGCAAATGCACAAGCATGCCGCTGTCACTCTCAGTCTCACCAGATATACACCATGCCACCATGGTCGGACCTTCTAAGATTATGCATCGACTTTTTATTGAAGTAAAAAAAGGCCAGCTCTTTCTTTTCCCAAAAGATAAGGACACTATCGTCTCTGCCATGTTTATTCACATGCCTTTTGCTCCAGCACGTGTAGTCACCAAAGGAGGCATGAACCGCGAGTCCGCGATCCCAGTTTGGTCTGCCTCTTGGTGGTGCTTTACGTGAAGCTAAACCAGTGAAGAGAGAATGACACTTTGTATACGTCGGGCTTTGTGAATTCCCCGAAGTACTACTCAACCATTCCATATTATAACATGGTTATTTATTTAAAATCGAATATATATAGACGTATTTTAGTGTGTAGATTTACTTATTTCGCTCCGTATGTGGTCCGCACTGAAATATGTAAACATATAACATAGGAGTATCTAACAAAAAGATGTTCTACGAGTTCAATTTTTTGAAGATTTCCGTGAGTACCGAAATATTTGTAATGAAAAGCTTCGATTGATTTCAAACTAAACTAAAACTATGTCAAGCATTTTTTTATGGACCGAAACCTAAAAGAAAATCCACATTTTAAGTACTTTGATGAGGAAAATTTACCCGTTACTGTTATCGAAAAAATCGGTATGATTGGCCTCTGTACAACAGGTCAAGCAACTTGAGATATCATGGGCCTCCCTTATTTTTAAGGGGACTCGCAAGATACACACGTGCCAAGATACAACAAGACCTTCCTCTCTTGATTCATGTGCTGATCTGACCTGACAAAGTGATTGATCCCCTCCTCCGTGTACCACTCTGACGACAGAGGGGCGAGAACATCATATCTATGTTGTGGTTCTATAGTTAGGAGTTAGGTATCTCAAAGTTAGGTTTTGATCAAACTAGAACGTTACAATGGCAATGGCGGCATTGTGCGGAGTAAGAATAAGGTATTCTGACTACTCTTCATCTTGTTGGTGATGGTCTTGTTGGTGGAGTTGTGGTCAGCGGGGAATTGTCTGATCGCTTCTATTTTGCAGCGGTTGATCTTGTTTTGTGGTATCTATGTCTCCGCCCTTTGAGTTTTTCTCCGACCAACGAGGTTTGACCAGTTTTGACTTCACCCAAAGCTTGTATTTATTTGGATGATCTAGGTTGGTCGTCCAACACTTTTCGTCATTTTATTCTTCGAGACGACGATCAGTTTCACAGGTCACATTCGTTGTCGTCTTCCCGCTCCGGCCGGTAAATTCCTGGCTACCACTTCAATTGCATTTTTCTGGCCCTAAGGAGGTATGTCTAGTTTTTCTGTTATTCAAGGATTAAGGTTGGTCGATTAATATATGGCCTTTCGCCTCTTCGCGAAAACAGTAAGGACCATCTATAAATTAGATGTTTTCGTAAAAGAGTACATAGCGGCCGCCTCTACGTCAAGGGACGTACACAACATTTCATTGCACGGGTAAATTATCTAAAACTAGCTATATAATGCAAGGATGTTGATAAGGACTAAGTTATGCTAACAACCTATTTTTTGATGATACTAAATTATCTAATAATATAGGAATTATTTATAACCATACGAGTACACCTAAATCAACATGATTTTACTTCTTGTATACAAGGGCACGTCGACATGCGTGCAGCAACGCAGAAATAATGTTCAAATTGTTGCCATCCGGCCGCACGTGCAGTACCCTAAAATGTTCAAATTGTCTCTCGCTCCACTGTCACCGCCGACCGTCGTGTACTTTTCTTCTCACGCGTGTGCATGCTTTAGTGGAATGCAGCACGACAATATGCGCGCATACAACGCTTTGTTCGCTCAAAAGCTAGGCATGATCCATCCGGAAAGGTGACAAAAGGAGAAAAGATATCTCTGGATCATATTCTAGCTAGCTACTCCTATATGTATGTTTGCAAAAGCCAAAGAAAGAAAAGAAGAGAGGAAAATAAAGAATGGTCTCGAGCTAGTGTGGCTTTATTTATTGACGATTTTGTTTTTACGAAAAGGACCCTGACATTAAAAGAAACACCGAACAATAAAAAAACTCAACGAAAACGAAAATTACAACGAAATCCTTGAGATGCTCTTCGTCTTCAACCTCTAGACCGTGTCGATGGTGCCGCTCCTTCTAGAGTCAGCCTGACGTTGTTGTTTGCGGAGGGGAAGTCGCCGAATGGGTCAAAAAGACCACATCCGTTCGAGAGCCGAAAAAGAAGGATGAACCGCCGGTGAAGCTCCATGACGATCCGGAGACCGCCTCCGTCAGAAGAAGTCCTCGAAAACCACACCACTCCCTCAAGCTTCTCGATGTCTCCGCCGAGATGAGGCTGAAGCCGGAGAGAAATTATTACAAAAAGCGCCGCCACCACCAACAGAACGACGCCCCAACAAATATGAACACTAAACCAGAAAAATGGAGACCTCGCACAGACTGGGGCCGAGATCCACCACAGCTCCATGGCCCGAAAACCACAGAGGCGGTGCAAACCAACAGCGGCCGCTGACGGGAGTTGTGAGGCGCACCATATCCGATCGATCCAGGCCTTCTATTCGTAGTAGACGTAGGTGTTGCTTGTGTTCATGCTACTATGTTTGGCACATCTTATGCCATTTTGAGATATTATCTTGCCCAACCACGGTGCGGGATTGTAGCCGACGCTCTCTGTTGATGAGCGTTCCAGGCGGGGGAGTTGGATGAGGCAGATATGGTGATTCTCTACTCAAGAGTGTTCATACTGAGGAGTATACTTACTTTCCTTGGTGTCATGGCGACACGAAGGAAAAAGATGCTGCCTCAGAGGTTGTTGGAGTCAAAGCATGGTTGGGACTGGACGCGTTGTGCCTCCTTAAGCTGTATTCGGTGGTGAAGCTTATCGGCAGAGGCCTCGTTCTACCAAAGCTATACATGGCAAAGGGAGCCGCTTTCACGCCCTATTGTGTGTTTAGAACAAGCATATCTTTTTTCCACCTGTACAGGATTTTGGATATAGGCGTGGGGGCCTGGCTTCACTCGAAGTGGTAGTGTCAGGTGTCGCTCTGGTGCCCATGCCTTGAGGTCGACGACGCGGTGCGCTGATGCTGAAGGTTTTGATCGGTTTTATTTCTCTCTTTTCGAGGGTTTGTGTCAAGTGTTAGGACATGTATGTAATTTTTGTTATCTTTAAAGTATCTTATATACTGTAATTGTAATCCTACAGTTTTGTTTTTTAGGGATGTAATCTTATAGCTTTTTTTTTTTGAGAATAATGTAATCTTATAGCTGAAGTAATATACTTCCATCAAGGCCATGTTTGCAAGGCTCCATGAATTACGAATAACTTGTTATTGGCCTGTGTAGTCATCTTGGGCTGCCGTAATATTCACGTGTGGCTTCTAAGCCCAAAGCAATACAGACGTGTAGACCATAGCTTCAGCAGAAACCATGGGAAACCTATTCGACGCCTTTAGCATCAGTTAGCCCATCCACGCGAAAGACTCGTTTGCAGTGCGCTAGCCAAGTACATTTCCTTCGCTTTTATGACTGTGTTTATTCCTGTTGTAATTTTTTGAATTTTCTTTCATTTTTGTTTTTATTTTCTTTCATTGGTTTTTATCTTATTCCTTTCCCTTTTTCTTTGATTTTCTTTTCTGTTTTATTTTTTGATATTCTATGTTTACGTCCTTTTATTTGTCTATATTTTAAAAAATTCCTATAAATATATTTTACTGCATAATATGTGAATATTTTCTTAATCTCTTGAATAATGTTAATAATATTTTTTAAATCGTGAATAATTTCATATAATTACGTGAATTTTTGTAACCTTGCAAACATGTACAAAGTCTGAACAAATTTGCTTTATAATATGTGAATATTTTTTGAATTGCTTGAATATTTTTTGATTTCATGAATAATAACTCACCAATAATTTTCTTGAACTATACAAACATTTTTCTATACCCGGTGAATACTTTTTTCTTAACTTACAAAAAAATGTTCATAGAGAGAAAGAAATTCCAGACTCTTCAAAATAATTGTTCACGGGTTCAAAATAATGTTCAATCATTACACAAATATAAAATTTCATAAGATTTAAAAATAAAAAAGTAAATTAAAAATAGATGAAGAAAAATAAAAATTTGTGAACAATGAAGCAAAAGAGAACAAAAAAGAACACATGAAAATATGAAGACTTATAGAACAATATGAAACTTTTATAAGTTCATATTCCATGTAATGAACATGTTAATCTAGGAGGCCAGGTTGATGTCTGAGGAGTTGACGTGGTTCATCACGGAGGTTCATGAGTCTTCAACCAAACTGTGCAGGCGGGGATTTGACTTTGGCGATCCGGCACATTGCCTTGGATATTCTCACAACCTAGAGGGGGCCTTATCATGAGGAAGTCTCTGCTGCCATGCTTGGCAATGGGCATGAAGGCTGGGGATCTTATCGCGAGGGGATCGAGGTTAATCATTTCTGATGACAACCAAGACTATTTGCTGAAACTAGTTTTAATAATTTCAGCCTGCTTTCCTAAGAAAGTTGGTGTTAGTTCGAATATCATCCCTTTGTTGCAAATCTCCAAGGCAGCATGACAGATTTGCAACAAAGGGATGATATTCGAACTGCAGATGAACCGAACCAGGACAACAAGAAGAACAAAAAGAGGAAGATCATGGGAGGGGCTTAAGAGAGTGAAGTGGCCAGTTTGCAGACATGCAACGCAACCGTGGTTAGTTAAAATGCAGTGATGAGAAGCAATGAAGGGAGCAACAAAACGTTGATAAGCCAGCTATGATGATCTACTATGGGGTAAAATAGAAGGACCAATGCAACTGTAAGAATGGCTAATTAGACACGGACACTAGTGGTGAACTTCCTTTGGTGGCTGCAGGAGATCATCTTACAACAAAGTACGCAGGTGCTGAAGCCGAACTATTTATTACCGTGTTAATCTCTTTCGGTTTCTGCTTGTTTTTTCAATGGAATAAATGATAATACAGTCGGCTACAGCCTTGTTATTAATCCATCACTGAACATCTATACATATCGTCAAGTAAATTCAGTTGCCTGACAGACGGCTCCTTCTTCAGCAGCATCCCTATGTACATCTGTTTTCCGTGTAGTCCAACCTGATGGAAAAAGAGGTGGACAATCCACATATACTATACCGAATATACTACAATACTAATATATCGTGAAACGAAAGCCGCCCAAAACTTCTACTCATACCAAGTTTTATGCACGAATAACATCAAAAGTCAGACGAAAATAAGGTGGCTAATCCACATATACCGTAACGTCCCCTCTCATGTGTGACTCACGTGAATAGAATCTCAACGTATAACTCAATAAGACCTATACATGAACAGAAAGAGGGCAAGAGCCATTTTTATTATATTGTGAACGCCACGATTTGAAACCAAAACCTCTGCTCTGATACCATGTAAGTTTTATGCATCAACATTTAGAAAGTCCAAACTGATGAAAAAGAAGGAGCACAACCTACATATATCGGAACACCACCTCTCACATGTGCGTTTGGCTAGATCTGTAACATGAAAC